>VZTV01081403.1:0-10510 GCA_013400875.1 Anhinga rufa | reverse complement strand
ACTCTATCCCAGCCGAAAACAGGGCAATGAGTAATGCAAGAAAAGAATATAAATTATCTACCATGCCATGAGGGAAGGAATTCACCTTTAGTTTTGTATAGCTATTTATTTTCAAAGACAAAGCTTTAAGTGAAGTATTAACCATTTACATTCAAATAAACATTTCTTTTTTATATTATAGTTCCTGGAAACTTGCCAGCATTTGTATTCTCACTGTTTGAAAAACATAATTATTATTCTGTAACTTGTAGTAGAAAGGTTGAGTATGCAAATATGGAGTTGGCTAAGCCATGAGCATATTAGTTTACTAGACCTGAAACATTTAATGCTACCTTTACAGTGCTGGTATATGATGCGAACAATCCAATGCTATCACAAAAATATATTTTAAAATTAAATACAGCCGCACACTTCTACAGCTGATATTTCTGAAAGTTCCCTTTCATCAATTTAAATTTCTCAGGTTTGGATACATTTATTCTCTTGTGAACAGAAGCAAGTTCTTATGAACTTATTCCCACAAGATTGCTGATATCTTCATAAAAGTACTTGAAACTCTTTGAGTTTCTAGCTCCTGATGATTCCACATAAGATGCCAAAATCTTCTCTGGTCATGAAAACCTCTCTCTACATATTTTCATAGACCTGCATAACAACATTCTTAGTTTCCCAACCTTTTTCACTATGGTTGTCTTCTATGTTGCCATTTATTCACTAAAACATGCAATGAAACTATGATCTACTTTCACCTAAACAACTGAACAGCTATTAGAACACGGTAAACTAGTGAGGAAGATTATGCTCCACATTGTATTGATAGTACGACAAATTGCAAAGGACTTAAATGACTTTTATAAATTCCTGACTTTGTATCATTAAGGTGGGTAACTTAGTATTTTACTGATCAGTAAATTTTAAGCATAAAAAGATTTCACAATTCTGAAGGTTATAAAGGATTACTTTGATAATTTAACCTTCATCTTCATTTTACTACAGTCTTGCTCTAAACCTTCCTCTTTCCTCCTGTTTTTATCCTAATATAAACTCAAGTATCCTGAGATATTGAAAAGCTATTATACACACTATCACAAAGAATTCAGTGCAAGAAAAACATCACACTTTACTACAAATTAGTCTTCCTAGATTTCTAATTCTCTTCTGTAAGGACACTAGTCATCCACTACTTTCTGTTACAGTGTGTACAGTGGCAAGGCATATGTTGATTAGAAACCTCCCACTTTTATATCATTTCAACTGCAATTACAGCTGGCTGGACATCCCAGATATTCCTGTTCTAGGATTGATAGAGAATGTGGTTCCTAGGAGGAATGTACCTCACATACCCACCAGTGTGGTTCACCTCAGCTAATCACAGCTGTAACAGAAGTAATGTCCTAAATTAAATCATGTAATGGGAAAAGGCCAAAAGCAAGTCAACACTTAAGAATGGCTGAATGGAGTATTTTTGAAGTCAAAAAGCATACCAAAAATCTAAAAATGTTTCTGGGACACATAGAAAGGACGCACAAAAGGACACCAGTCTCCTGATGCAAATGTCAGTTTAATTTTTCTCTGTTCCTGGAGAGTAATAAAATACAAAATCTTCTTTTGTAAATGTTCCAGAGGATCTCTAATGTACTTTGACAAAATTCTTTCTGAAGTAAGGTAGCTCCCAGGTCATGTATTATCACTTATCAATTACACAACATGCAAAGAAGTCTTTGATGTTAAGAAAAAAAAATCATCTTTCTAATAGATAGATCTTTCTTTGTTTCTAAACATCTAGGAAGATTGCAGCATCCTGGAATTTATTATTGCTCTTATTCCTTCCTTTCTGACCTTATACCATTAAGCTTCTTACTATTAGGGAACTGCTCTCAAAACTACTGGCATTCTCCTTAAATGCCTTTTGCATATTTGTACTGTAAGATTAACTTGCAGGAATTTACTCTTGAGACAAATTATTTTGAAAGTTTTCATCAATCAGAACTTTGATTACAAAATAAATAAGGGAGACATTTTTAGATGGAAATTGTTACTATTTTAGCTGCAGAATCAAGAATAAAATTGAATGAATTGATGGCATTGACCAGTGTTTTCCCTCTGTGTAACAAAAACAAAAGATTGCTTGACAACTAGGAGACTGCTTAGTCTCACTGAGGAGATACAGGGTTTGAGGGCAAAATGACACAGAAGTAGATCTGGTTTGAGATTGGGGAGATACAAAGAATGCTTTAAGCAGATTAAAAAAGCACAGGAAGAAGGGAAGTCTAGTAGAGAAGCAATAAAATAAAGGAGGACAGGGAGTTCAAGAGGCGTAAAAGCAGAGAGAAAGCAAAGGAAGAAAGAGAAAGAACCGCTCTTGGCAATACAGTTGATCTGATACATTATTATGAAATGTATTTTCATTGAAAAACACTGATATATGAGCCCCAAATGTTTTGTCTGAAACATCTCAGATTTGATTAACTTTCATCAAATCTAAGGTCTGAACTCCAGAAAGGCTGCCCTGAGGCTGCAGAGTCTGGGAACTGCAGATTGCCTTCCACTGGTCTGATTGCTGCCCGAGAGCCAGGTGCCCAAGGAGTCCCAAACACTGCTTGATATAATTAATATTCTTGTCCATTTTGCTGTTCATATACAGAGGCTAATATGAAAGTCAGTTTCAAAAGGCAGCTGCAGGGGCTATTCAGCTCTCATTTTTTCCACTATTTTTCAACATTTTGGGTTTCTAGCAATATTAAGTGGTTTGGAATAGTCCAAATCAAAGCATAAAATCTTGACGCTTCCTGCAAAGCAGAATCTGTTTTGTAACCCTAACTAGTCAGTATATCTTCAACACTTCAAATGTATATTATGGCACTTTGCAGGCATCGGCTATGGGAGAAAATCATGATATATGTCTGGTTTTTTATTTCTGGCCACATAAGCTAGAGAGTGAGTAAAATTTATGAATAAGGCTTTCTTAGACGTTTTGCTACAGCAAACTATACAGTGTCTATTACAATATAAGTAACTGCAAAATATGCAAATTTTACTTCCCATATGGTTGACCCCAGACCTGCAGCATCTTAAGACTGCAGCTTCCCAGAATGTCCTTGTCTTATTTGTGTGCTTTGCCATTCAGGTAATAAGACAAGTTCTTACAGAGTCCCAGGAATATATGTACCCCGTACTGGTCCCTCCATCACACATCTAGTGTGTCTCACCTCAGCAAGCCATAACTACATTGACAATGTTGTCCTAAGTCAAAGCTAATTTCGTGCACTCCAGCCAATTGAAAGAAACTAGTACCTTTCAGAAAGCAATTCATTCTACTGGAAGGTAGTTAAGAAAGCAGGTGGAATAACAACTTTCTGATAATGCCTATTTTTATGCTTAGGCTATAAAAGGGAGCTTGGCAAATATGGCAAACATGAAAGTATAGGTTAGTGGAGATAAATCCTACACCTTCTATCTCCATCACACAGGACTGTCTACACCAGAGTCGAGGCCTCCTAGACCTAGAACAATGATCTGTGTTCAAGCCAGTGGGTATTAAAACACCATCAGCTGGTCATTGCCACCATGTCCTCATGTTTCTGCTCAGATACTGTTCCCATATTTGCAAGATTCTCCCCTCCCTGCTTCATTGAAACTGTTGCTACTGTGTCTTAACAGCAGATTCTGCAAAGACACAAAATGGGAAATAGCCTTTGTAAAAAAGCAGAATCTCCCAAATGTGGTTCTTCTTTGGGCATGACAGTAGCATGCTATTTATTACAAATGTGGTTGTCCAATGGTTGCTGCACAGTACAAAACACATAACTCTTTATCTTCTTGTTCACATGGCCTGGCCTCGGAGCAATGCCTCTTTTTGTTTCTTTGCTCTATCCAGGAAATTTCACACCAAGGTTACCTTTTCTTTGAACCCATGCCTCATTTTCACAGATACATATGTTTTTAATTAAAAGACCTCAACAAGCAGAGTATCCTCTCCAGCCAAGGAAAAATCTGCAAAAACCCCATACAATGAGTAAGTCATAGTAGAACTGGAAAGACTTCTCAGATTCCTGACCCTTTCACTCCATCGTAATATTTCAATTTTTTGAAACCTGATTGGAATTTTCTTTACCATGTTTATACTTTGTTAACTGTTTTTAGTAGCATATTAAACAACAACCAAGCACTTGCACCTTGCAAACTACAACAGTTTTGAATAAAGAATGGAAACTTTTTAATGTGCCACCTAATCTTACTATCTCTTGTTTGTTGTAATATGGTTATGTGCTCACCCACAGTCTGACTTACCTAAATTAACACAAGAGGATTGTGTTCTTTGCAACAGAACTCTGCTTTTGTACAGCACTTTCTTTTTAATAGCATTGGACATGGAAACAGTTAGTGAAATGACAGACTACCATGTAATTTAAGAGATAGGGCTAGTTAAGCAAATGAAACAAATTCTCCTGGGTTTTTAATAAACAAGTAGCTGAATAGTTTATGAGTGTATCTTTACCGGTAAATAGAAGTCCATAAATGTAAATTTGATTCGTCATATGTGTTTATAGCATAAGTACTTTAAATTAATGTACCTTTGTTATAGTTTCAGCTGGCATAGAGTTAATTTTCTTCACTGTAGCTGGTGTAGTGCTGTGTTTTGGACTTAGTATGAGAATAATACTGATAACACACTGATATTTTGGCTATTGCTGGGCAGTGCTGAACTAGTCAAGGACTTTTCCAGCCTCTCATGCTCTGCCGGGTGCACAAGAAGCCGGGAAGGGAGGAGGCACAGCTAAGAGAGCTGATTCAAACTGGCCAAAGAGATATTCCATATCATATGACGTCATGGCCAGTATATTAACTGGGGGGAGTGTGGGGCAATCGCGGCTCGGGAACTGGCAGCGTCGGTTAGCGGGTGGTGAGCGGTTGTATCACTTGTGGGGTTTTGGGTTTGGTTTTGTTTTCCTTCTTTTCGGGTTTCGTTTCTCTCCCTCACTGTTTTCCTTTTTATTATATTATCTTAATCATTGTTATTATCATTACTATTATTGCCTTTTTTTATTCTAATTAGTAAACTGTTCTTATCTCAACCCACGAGTTCTCTTGCTTTTGCTCTCCAGATTCTCTCCCCCATCCCACAGGTGTGGGGGGAGTGAGCGAGCGGCTGCGTGGTTGCCAGTTTAGTGCCGGTGCTTAGTTGCTGGCTTGGGCTAAACCACGACAACCTTTAATACATATTTGCTAGGAAGTTTAAGCTTCTGATGTTGACGGTTGACTCTCCTTTTCAAAGGTTCAGGACAAATGGGTCTGGATTGAGTTTTTTCTCCTCTCTTCCATTCTTTTTTTCTCACCACTCTGAAAAGTTCAGACTTTCAGTATAGGTTACATGCAGTTCACATCTTCATTAGCTACCCACTCACCTCAGCTAGAAGCATCTTTCCTGATATTAGCACTCAACTCTATAAAAATCTCTGCTGACCTTACCTCTACCCCTTCAATAGTTTATCCATTTTTGCTCATATTTTCATTCACCTTTTCCTTCATCTCTTTCCTTACAAAGATTTTGACATCACATACTTTTGCTACATGACTCTTCTACCCACGAACACAAATATGCAAAGTGGAAAAAGCATTTTATATGACAAGAAAAGTATTATGTGTTTGTAAAGGACTAAGTCAGTACTTTACTATAGATGATTTCACACTGGATAGATCTTGTGAAAATTATAGTAGATACAGTTAGAGTCATTAGTGAACTCTATTAACTCATGTTGGTATCTGATAAAACTTCCTTAAGACCTTTCTGTTCATGTATTTTCTCCAGTATTCTGAGGTCTTCCAAGAATCTTTTGTAAAAGATCCCAGAAAGCGTCAGAAGATTGTCAGAGGTTGATCACTGTCTTCTCCTTCAGAAAGTCTAAATTTCAGCGAGGGTGTGCCTTAAAATTCTTCAGATATCCTGGATAAATATACCAGGATCATCAGCACTGAGTGAGGAGTTCTGTACTATGCCCTGCTTTTAATGACTGGCACACCCACAGGGATACAATGCCCCTTCATTTGTCAGATTGCCCAGGAGTAATCTTATCTCAAAGTAAAATTTAAGGATAGAATGGTGTTTACTTAAACTATGATTTGAGATAGAGGTCATGAAAAGATATGACAAAAAATCAGTATTAAGGTTATATTTAACAATGAGGATTTTGTTTGGGTGTTCCAGTGTTTATCTAGTTTGTCACTGCTGGGTAATTAGCCTATACAATGCACACTTGGCCCTTGAGAGTTCTTCTGGCTACTTCATTCTTTTTCCTATTGTTGAAAATTACTATCTGCAGCATCCAGGGTGGCTGCCCTGGGTGACCTGCCCTTTCTCTAACCCCGCCTAGAATGACCTTATCTTTCCTCTTTGCTAATGTTTACCTACCCCTCATTTAATGCAGTTAGGGACTGAGGCATCACAGGGTAACAAGGGATTAAATAATTTCCTTTCCCCCTCTTTTTAATATAATTTTATTAATATTTTATTACTTTAATTAGCACACCTCTGTATTTAGAGTGACTTCTCCATTTTACAGTTTTCTCAAGAATTCTTGCAAAACTGTTCATGCCATACCTTGAAAAAGATAACATGTACTCTCTTCTTACTAGATTTATAGCTTCTTTTCCTCCGTGGCTCTCTTATGAAGAACAAGTGTGGTATAGCACAGATTGGGAATTGGAAATGTAATACTGTGGCAATATAATTGCAGCCAAACTTTTATCCCCACAGTCAGCTTCACAGACATTCATTGGGGACCCCAAAACAATATCTACAGACTTTTTCCTGCTTCCACACAGAAGAAAAATACCATGAACTTAGAGGTTGATAGACTCACTTCTAAGCTCCATATGACAGCTGATCAACAGAAACTAGAAGAACTACTCTAAAGCTGTAGTTTGTTCTACTGCCAAAGGAATGAAAGAAAATGCACAACAAATATGTGTTGTGTGGGGTACGGAAGAGAATGGGGTTGGGGGGGGTGGTCTATCCTATTGTTTCTAGATAACTGTTTCTGATTGCTAGTGTCTGACTATTTGGACAGATAACATTCAGGCTATGTTCTGTGACCATTGGCCTGTGTTCCACAGGCACAGTTCCCAGAGAAGTTTGTGATACTTCTGAATGAGGAAGCCTGGATTTTCAGAGGTAAGGTAAATCCTTGCTTCATCATCTTTTGGTGTCCAGAGCTGGGGATTGGCCATCTGTTAGTCAGTAAAGCTGTCATATTTGTGTAGTACCTCCACAAGTCAAAGGACATACAAAACAATCCCAAGGTTTTTAGTATGAACAGTCTACTAATTCGTTTGTTCTCTTAATTCTTGCTTCCAAGTTATGGTGTATGCTGTGAATGTCAGATTTTCCTAGGTATGTGTTATGTTGTCTAATCTGTTTTTCAATTTTTGTGTGTGTGAATTTATTAACTCAAAACTGGATGTTTTTCACTCTTCACCATTCACAGGCCCATTAAATACAGTGCTCTCTGCTTTGATTTTTTACAGTTAAAGGGGAATCTCCTAGTCTTCAAACCAAATCCTGACAAAGGCAATTGCTGTCAGGACTAGTAAATTTGGAATGGTATCTCAGGGTACAGTATCAATGGTTTCCATTTACTGTTGAAAATGGCAGGCATCTTCAGACATAATACTAGACACTTAGCTAGGCCATAAGTGGGACAATCAAATCCAGTAGTTGATTGGAGAATTGTGCCTTTAGACTGTCTATAATTAATTTATGTCATTAGAGGTGACTGATTTGATGTTTGAACCTGAATACACATAACATTCTTTTTTCTGATCCATTTTATTCTTGTGAAGTATGTAGGGTCAGACTGTATACAAACTTTCCACCTTAAATACTACATTTGAGTACAGACCTCTTGTTCTTACTGAGGAAAAATTTCCCCCATGTCATTACATATGAGAAATCAGTGGCTGAATGAGCAACACAGGACAGAGTTTTCATTAGGTGTAGATGGAATTTTTCCAGTTAGATAACTTTGAATGTCTATGCAACGAGATTTTTTGATTCTTACTGTTTTATAAACTGCCTGAGCGATATGAGAATTAAATGCATTTGCTTTACAAAAATATGGTTCAGCCCAATATTACAATTGCACATTTCTTTTTGCCATTCTTATTCTACATTATTCTGTGACAAACACAGAGCTTACATCAGCTAATCTTGTCTGGTTTGGCCTTCCCTCTCCATAAGATGGAACAGACAAAATATTCAGTGCATTCATCATCCTCTGCCTATTTAAGAACTGGTGGACAAAACCAAGATTTTTATTGTTTCTTTTTGCATAATGGTATCAGAATTAAAATGTCAAAGGGATGGTTCCACACTTGAAATGTGTAAGTTAGAACATCTATTTATGAGCAACTGGAGTGTTATTTCTGTCTTTCGATGGAAATGAAAATTAGGAACCATATCTACTGTTTAATCCTTTTGCAAAGCCTTAACTCAGGTTTTCCCAAAGTGTTTTTCATGGGTTTTCTTTGTTTGTTTATTTGTGGGCTTGCTTTTTTTTTTTATAATGGAAAACACATGAAAATTACTCATTCAAATCTACTCTATGAGAGGAAATGTTATTTTCACAGCTCTTCATAACTGAAGATTGAATGTAAAAATCTGACTCCTTATTGTACCAATAAGAAAATAAATTCTAATTGTTAGAGATGCTAATTAAAAAAAATGGCTTGCAGGCTGAAATACTATTAATAGCGAGCAAGTATGCCAGAATCTGGCCCTGAGGCTCTTGAATCACACAGTTCAATGAAGTCAGTAGACCTTTGTCCACCAGTTTCAAGGAATTACGTATCATGATTTAAGAAGCAATAATTATAACATAAAAATCTTCGCATTAAAGTGAAAAGGCATAGCTCAGTCATCTCAACATATGAAGCACTGATGTGGTCTCAGACAATCACCTAGAAGATAAAGGAAAATATCTACAATAAATGGCAAAACTACGTGAAAGACTCATGCACATTTTCTAGCATTATATTTTTTAATTGCATTAATTTTTATTTATTGTATTTTATTAATTTGTCATCCATAAAAAGATTTGTATTACAATGAAGATTATCACACATCAAGGTGAAAGAGTCCATGCCAAGTAAAGCATAGAAAAAAGTTTAAATAGTCCAATGAAAAATTATAGTGAAAATCTGGCTAAATTTATCTCATTTTTTGCAATGACTTAGTCTTTCCAGGTTTGGAAAATAGCTTTATTTTCCATTGAAAAACACTATCATGACATCATCAAATGACTGCAATCAACTGAACAAAAAAAAAANAAAAAACAAACCAAAACCAAAGCCAAACCCCAAAACCAAAACAGAAGTTAACAATAAATTCTGAAACATTTGTCAAAATGTTTCCATAATTTAAAAAACCTGGAGTTGGCATTTTAGAATATATTTGTACTGTAAATTATTTTAAAACTTTTAGAATGGCCAGTTTTTGATATTCCAGAACTCAGAAAATGGGTAAAATGTAATCATAACATTTCAGGAACTTCTGACTTTTTAACAGAAAAATATTGCTCTTAAAAATATCTTCAAACTATTCCAAAGTAAGTCTATAGATTTAGGTGACAGTGAGAGTTTAGTTCAAAATTTTCAATGTATTTTCTCACTCCTATGAGGAATATGAATCTGCAAAGAACCAACCAATGTTCTGGGTTAAGAATTGCAACTGAACAACCGACCTTGATCAAAGATCTTTTGATCACTGAAAATTCAGGGTATCTACACTGACTGTATTAGGTTATCTGGAACTTAATTAAGATTGAATATGAGTTGTAACTAATGTGTGTCTGAAAAAAAAAGTATGAAAAAACTTTGAAACCCTTTGTTCACTTCAACACACAATACCCAGAAAAAGTAATATTAATATCTTTAAGCAATCAAATAGCAAACAGCTTAATAATTCAACATTTGTCTTGTTATCTCAGGTAATTTTAGTCCAAGGATATGTACACACTGCAATCCTCAGTTGAGATATCTCTACTTCTGGTGACTTTTACACAGTATTATGTAATAAATATGTCTGTTTAAGCCATGCCATTAGAATAAGACTGCATTATAACTACAATGTCTAGAAGTACAATACCTCGATTTATTTTCAGTTCTGGATGTAACACATCCATTTTTAAGTACACAGATCACAGAAACAGACATATAGCTTGATTAAGATCTGGCAATCTAAGTCTCAATCAGGATAAATGAAAATACATTCATAAGGTCAGCTAGAATCGTATCTTTAAATGTAGATCATGTTTGCAATTTAGGTCTCATTACTAGGTCTGCTGCTACAGACTGTACAAGTGCCAGTAGTAGTGGGAACATGATTTATTTTACTACTCATTATGCTGAGTATAGCTTGAAAATTTCTGTTGCATATCCTGATATCCATAATGTATGTCTTGAAAATTTGAGGGCATGGTATTGGAAATATTATAGTACAGACTATTTACTGGAA
>VZTV01081397.1:289-10300 GCA_013400875.1 Anhinga rufa | reverse complement strand
GGAGTCTTGACAGGACTCGGGGGAAGTACCACTACACAGTCGTCCGTACTTTATACTTTTTCCCAGCACCCCTCTCAGCCAGGTAGAGGAGGGTATTGGACTAAATCATCTGACCTCTGTTCCTGTGCAGTGAGGAAGAGGACCGCAACGCCTACTCAATCTGGTCACAAACAAACGTTACTGTTGTAATGCAATTCGGACTAAAATCCTTTATTAGGAAGAGTGCAGACTGTGCCGATACAGCATCCTAGCAAGGGCCAGGGGAGTACCTGCGGGGGTCACAGTAGGTAACTGTCCTGCACGCAGGGCTGGCTTTCTTCTGTGATGCCAATGGCTATTGAAATCCATGGATATAACAGCAGGAGGGAGACAGTTTTTTGACTGTGTACCTTGTGCAACCGTTCTTGGACTACCACATGCCCAATTTAAAAAAAGGATGTTAATTAAACCAGAAAGTTTAATTGCACATACAGAGCACTGTGAAGCACTTTGAGATGTTGTATGTTTTGCAGCTCTGTGTCTTAAATGTTCTGGGGAACAGGATGAAGTGTCTCAACTCTCTCTGGAGTTGACACACAAGCCACCACTGACATAGACGACAGCTGCATCAGTGACAGTATATATGGGAAAAGCCAGTGTAAACGCAGCCTGAGAGCAGTAACTGTACAAACCGCGCATCTGTATGTTGCCTCAGCTTGTTTCAAACTCACTGCATCCTGTGATAGAAACCAAAGAGCCCCAGGCTACTGCCACAGATGTACTGCTTTGGCTAGCCACTCATCTTCTTAGTAATTGCTGGGTTTGGAATTACAGCAGGGACAATAATAATAGTTTTGAGGAAGACGGTTAACTATCTTTAAGTAAAAAATAACTCTTTGAAAACACTAACAGTCAAACTGCTCATATAATGCTTTCCGAGTTTTCTTAGTTCAGCTGTCTCCTTGGGGGTAAATACTTCAGTTGCATAAATGTGAAAGTTAGTAGTCCTGCTTTTAGGACCTGTGTGAGTAAGAAGAAAATACTATTTCTCTTGGTAATACAGAGCTAATATTGCTAAACACTGAGCCATCATTAGAACTGCCTACTAATTTCCAATAAGCCACAATTAGGCAAACTGGACACAGGCATAGGAATTTCATGAATATCCTCAAATATGTAATTTGAGCTTGGGAGACTTGGCTGATACATCTTCATATAACTATTAGAATATGAGGGCGAGTTCACAGAGCTGGTAGTGAAACCACACTACAGGTACCTTCTTCTGAGCTTGACTACACTTTGACTACGCTCAAATCACACAAGCTACATCAGATGAAAAGGCTAGCTGATTTATTACAATTCTGTCCTTCATTTCTTGATAGGAAGTACCTGTTCATCTTGAAGGCAGTGCAATGGGTGTACACATTAAGTGGCTTAATCAAGAATATATGAAAACTCAGAGGAACTGGAAAGAAGTGGATAAGAGAATGAATGTGACCATAGAAATACGGAGGAAGATCATCAGCAATAAGGCTCCTTTAAAAGACATTCTTACACTATTTCCTTTCTTAAGATGCCCTTATCAGGTAACGGAGCTATTTTTAGTAATGACATTGAATTCTGTGTTATAGATGTGGTACAACCATAGGCACGTATTTTAGTTGATGTTTCCACTGAAGTATCTGTCAACACTGTTCTCTTTAATCTTAACTCATATTTTTGCTGCTAACCCTGCTTTAAAAGATTCACCGTGTTAAACATGCCACACACAACACCAGTGAGTTTTCTGAAGTATTTTGGTATTACTTGATGTATTTCTTCCCTGCTTTGAAAAGAAATGAAACCACCCCCTCCAGCTTATAATCTTATTTTACTGAGCTAGTCTCATCCTGTTTTCAAAGCCTGCACCTCATGAGTTATTTTCAGTTTTGGTTTTGAGGATTGCAATAATACCAAATTTTTCTTTTTCTTTTAGCTTTTTAGGGAGTTCCAGCTTCTCACACACATGGACATTTATAAGAAAACAGTTGAGATTTTGGAGATTTATTCAGAAAACATATTATCTTTGTATGTGGTGAGGAATAATCCAATTAACATTATGCTGCAAGAAAATCTGAAGCGGCATACAGAGGAAGACATTCTGAAATGTCAGTACAAATCTTCTATGCTCTAATATCACAGTTTTGTTGCAGCTAATTGTTCTTTCTTACGTAACTAAACTAGCTCTAATTTTACTGAAAAACATTTAAAAATGTCACAGTTGCTTGAAAAATATATAGTGATGGGGAAGCATTAAGAAAAAAGCTAATAAATTACTGGGAAAATTAAGTCAGTTGGGTATTGAAACTTTTTTTTCCTTTTTCCTATTGAATAAAAGATTGCAGATTTGATAAAGTTAGTAACTTTCTTAAAATAAGATGAACAGAATTATATATTTCTAGATTTGTAAAAGAGTGCTTATTATTTTCTAAAAATACATGCATAAAATGAATTTTCTCATTTAGAAAGAGAAATGTTCCCATAAAAAGAGACAATTTCCTTTAGAAAGAGAGCTCCTGTTTCTATGGTTGAAGTCTTCATCCCAGTGAAATAATGGAAGAGGTAGTTACTGCCACCTGTATCTCAAGTACCTCGTCTCTACAGAGACACACTGCAGGAAGAAGTGCACAAACTGGTACCTCTGGAGAGCGGGTACCACAGTCATGCAAAGAGGTCCAGGTACCTCAGCGTGTTTGGTTTGCTGGCTGTGAGGGAGCAAGCACCTGCTGCCACTCAACTTCTTTCAGTCTAAAAAGTCAGGAGTGTGGTTCTGCAGGCACAAAACACTGAAGGAGTTACTTATAATCTTTATTCTTCCCAAACTGCAGCTGTAGATGCCTATGCCTGAGCTTAGCTCTGCGAGAAGTGCTCCTTTGTCATTTTCTATCAAGCAGGCATAATGCCAGGATGTCAAATCAAAGGTGACACAGTATGAACATGTGTTTCCTATAGCAGTTTAACTCCTTTTATTACTGGGCCGTTTCTTAAAGAAGCAAGCAGAGTAGGTTAACATATTGTGGTTTTCTTTCTTTAAGCTTCAAAACACGACTACTCAATAGCTCATGATAGATTAAAAAGTGTCAACGAACAGCCTAATCCAGAAAGCCTTTCCGGACTTTCTACTCATACCTTTGGCCTTAGAAAGCTATGGACGTTGTAATTTCCCCTCTTCTTATACAATATGCCCACAAAGATTTTAACTCATACCTTCGTAAAGTCCCAAGGCCTTTACTTTCCTGTTTTTTCTTATGAACAACTCGACCTGGCACCTAGATAATAAACGCCTGACAGCATAGGTTCAGCGAAAGACACACCACCAGAAGTCTGACCTGCAAAAAAGATGTTAACAGTCATTAATAGCTGAACCAGAGGGGTGGCGGTTACTACATCCCAGGAGGTCCTGCAGCACCAGCTTGTACTGCAGCCTTCTAAGTGGAGTCCTCTGGCAACAGATCCCGAGAGACATCTGATTTCCTGGGGAGAGAGGAGTCTGGGGTCAGGCGGTGGGGGCAGGAGGGTTACTCAACTCACAGACTCCACAAAAGCAGCCCAAAGGCCCACTTACTTACTGTGAGAGAAATGTAATCGTAATATTGAGTAGCAGAGTGTCATGAATGATTTCAGTACTACTGCCCATTGCCAGCTGAGGCACCTAAACCTTCACTGTGGTGCAAACTACTCTTCAAAATGCACTGAACAGCAGTACCACTGCTGAGCTGTTAACTGTTGCATAGGCTGCAGTCTGCTTTTCCAGGTCAATACTGCAGTGCCAGAATGTTTTCATTTGTAATTTAGCAGAAATCTTTGCCTTTGACAGATATGAAAATGACTGCTGCATGTTTACTCCTGCCAGATGTCTTTGGAGATGATTCCAGTCTGTTTGCTGCAGTGAATGAGGAGGTAGGAGACAGAGCACTGACAGTCTTGGTCTCTCTTCTTCCTATGAGCTACCTGAGCACATCACCTGGCCTTTTGGTGGCTCAGCTTAGTTAGCAGAAAAGGATGACAGTAACCTGCCTTTTGGGTAGAAGGCAAATATTCATAGAAATGCTAGCTAAATTCAAAACAGTGTTACTATGCTTACTTACTTCTCTGACCTATTCACCAAAGTGATACTGTTGCATCATTTGAAATATCCTTTTTTTAAAATTTAGGTGAAGGTGGTGACACCAGTGTTGGAAGTAAAAAATCCCTTTAATGTGAATTCATGCGAGTTTACGCTGTACATAGAAAGAGAAGAGCTAGCCCAGCTCGACGACTGCACCATGGCCCTGGCAGCGCTGGTGGCTGCATTCCATGTGTTTGATATCCCGTGCCCGCAGAGAATTCACAGGACGCTCAACTTCCTGGAGTCCCTGGTCTTTGAGGTGAGGAGCCCAGCATCCCTGCCCGCCCAGGTAAATAGAGAGCTGGCAGCAGCCGAGTATCCCAGTATCTGATGGTGTACACAGCACTCCTCTCAGGAGCATTTGACGTTTTGTCAAAATAAATCCCTTTGTTGTGAAGATAAATCAGTGCCATTCTTTCTAGTGAAAGTGTATGTATATATTTATAACTGTTATGTTTAAGAGTGCCCTTTTTTTTAACTGTACCGGCTACTTTTAAAAAAATTTAAACCCTAAGCATTTTCATTATTTTAAATGGAAATTCTAGAGCAGTCTAGAGGCATTAGAGATAATAAAAATTTCTAGATTACTGCATGTGTTGTGTATTATTTTTCCATATAGAGCATTTAAAAGATTCAAGGTAGTCTTTTGACTGTCAGAATTTAAAAAAATGCACTTCTGAGTTAAATGTGAGCACTTCACTGCTTCAGATGCTAATACATTTACTGTTTTGAAGTGGCACAAATATAAGATTTACTTGTAACCATCATTTCATTATATTATGATCACTGAGAGCCTACTGTAATAATTTTTGTGTTTTAAAATGGTGGGTCTGATTTATAATTTGCAGGATGATACGTTTTCACTATTTTCTCCATGCATGAAACATTCTTTTCTTTTTTTTAACATTAATCCTGAATTTGCTAAATAGGGATTCTGAGATGAGCTCTCAAAGTAGCAAGAATGACTTATCTGGGATGCTGCCATTTGCATTTGTAACCACAGCTTTGGCAACGGGGAGAGAACTCCTCATTTTCTTTCTGAATTTGTTCATGAGAACAAATTGGCCTTCTCCACACAGTGACTCTCCTATCTGCCCACACAGAGCGGAGGCCCTCTCCTCTCTTTTTCCACAGTCTCCTCTTCTCCCTCACACCTTCCTCTTAACTCCTGCATGTCTGGTAATCCCAGGGATTGCTGCCTGACAGTGCACGACTTCGGACAAGCACCTAGAAATTAACAGTAGCAGCAGCCAGCAAACATGACCCATTACATTAATCAGAAATTAAAATGGCTTTTTATTAAAACACTGCATTCTACTAAAGAGATCAATCTCCCACCAGTTCTAAAAATGTCCGTGTAGGCAAAGCAGTGTTTGTGGTCACCATGATTCTTTAAACACTCAAACGCATAGCTCAGAAGACCCCAGGAGCTTTGTTTAAGCCTGGCTGTGCAGGGGTGACTGCAATGCAGAGATTATAGTGAAAGATCCTGCAGTATGCGGGGAGATCGCTGCATTTAATGGCCAGACTCTCATGGATATCAGGGGACAACTTTTACCTGTGTGATGGCCGGGCCACCTCCAACACAACATACAAAACAATACAAACTGCCATTTTAAAGATTCAGTAGGTTTTCTGAGTGTTTTTTGTTTCCAGATTAATTTGTTGGGTGTAGTTTTGGTAACAGAGGTGGCTACACCCTGCTAGCTCATCACATGGGATACAAAAGTAAGGATTATGCATGTCCTCACTGTTGTGATAGTTGTGTGAATAAGAAGTTGGGCTCTGTTATCATTTAAGTGAGGTTTATTCTACATCTTGTAAACAGCATTAATTCAAACCCATTTCTTAAACCACAGTATTTTGTAAGTAGGTATATAAAAATTCAGGGAGCTGCTAACATCCCCAAGAAATCTCTGTCGAGCAGTGTATCTCTTTGTTAGTTCTCACTGCAGGCTACAGAGCTGGCACATGAGAGACACAGTGGATGAGGGAAAACACACTACATGGAAGGATAGAAGTGAAGAAAACAGAAGGATTTGGCATTTTACTGAGCTGCATGGGCAACTTCAGCTGCTGTCAGTGACAAAATCCAGGTCCATAAATGGGATTCTGATTCTGACAGCAAGTGGCCTGTGAGCCTTAGGAGTAAGTGTTTAGGGAAAGGGCAGACAGCAGTAGCCAAGTTACTCTTTTAAACTCATGGCCACATTGAGCTACGGTGAGGAATTACTCCTCACCACCCTCGGGAACAGCTGGGTTCATCTGACAATCCTGGGCACACACAAATGTAACAGACGGCTCCAGTTCAGGTTTTATTTGTATGGTAGTACAATAAGAGTGCAATTTGAATGTACAAATATTGAACAAAATGTAAAAATATTATTTATGCAATGCTATGGAAGGAAATTAACAGAGCAATGCAACCTACTTCGTACTGACCCTGTTTCACCTCATATTATGGCAGGTACCAGTCACCTACATGATCTGGAAGGGGCACAGAGAGTTCTTGAAATCCTAAGGAACTCCAGCCAAAGAACAGCCTAGCAAAATCTGTGGGAAGATGTAAAATTCTCCCAGCTCTGTGCAACGGAAATGCTCTGTTTGTTCTCAGCTCTAAAGGCTGAGCCACTGCCCACCACAGCGCTAAGAGGGCTGCCAAAAATCTTGATCCAACTCTTCTCTCTCTTCTTGCAAAAGTAACATTCTGGAACAGTCCTCAGTATCCAGGTAGCTAGGCTGTCTCCCATTTAAAGTGCATCTGGTTTACATCTTACATATATATACCAAGTGCAACAACTTTCCCTGACAATTCGTTACAATAATCCTCCGAGAAAGAACGTTGCCTCACCTAAATACCTGCTGGTGGCATCTGCAGCCCGCTAAAGACCCAGTGAAACACACGTATGTGCCGATGCACCATATGTGTTTAAGCATCCTTTTCCTCCCTGCTTTGTCTTTCCCCCTATGCCTTATTCATTTATAAATCAGACTTTCCAACTAGGAAGTGGTGGGTGAAACAATTCTCCCACCCTTGGGAAAACAAACCTATGTTAAATACAAAGCCAGAGTAGCAGTCCTAGCTTTAGCACACTTTTTCTCCACTGTTGCGGTAACTATACTGGAGACGGGCATGTGCAGACATGAATGAATATATTTTCTTTTTTGCTAATATCCTTACCTGAAAATACATGTATTTTCTTTCATGTCCTGAAGGACTGTAGCAGGCTCCCATGTAAAAGGCTGGGACTCTACTGTGCAGCATAAACGAGAAGTCTTCGGTGAAGTCAAACTTTATTTTTCAGTTGCAGCCTTCTCTATGCTGATCTTTTGGTAAAATACATTAAAGATGCTGGTGGAAAAACTCACATAACATTTTTGTAATCGTGCAAAAGTAAAAACATTCAGTTATCAAAAAAGCATTATAATTTCAACCCCAACAAGGTTTGTTTGTTTGTTTTGTTTTGTTACAAGCAAACAGAAAGTTTTATAATCTGTAAAGTTCTATGCTGTAGCATAAAGTGTCACATATGTAACATTAAGTGTTTAATTTTTAAACTATGGCACAAATATGTATTAGCCGTAACAGTCTCATCTGGCTACCTGTAGCCTAATTTTTGGCTAATCAGTTTTTATTTTCATAGTATGAAGTAAAAGCTTCTGAAAAGTAAAATGGGTACACGAAGTAGAACTCAAGAACTCTTAGAAAATATTAACGTTTCCTTATATAATACAGCATAAATAATTAATGAAGATTTTCTTGATGTCCAGAGAAAGTTAGGGATCCTAACCATCCATGGAGAATTAGCGCCATTAGTTTGGTAAATAAGACTAGCTGACTCTGTTGTTACACAGCACCTTCTCAAAAGCTTGAACACTTCCCAGAAGGATTCAGATGTGTACTGGCTCTAGGAGAATATAAATAGTCCACCAGTGCTGAACGTACATTTCTTCCTTTCCGAGAGTCCTTACTCAACAGTTCTAGAGAGTCTTTGTGCTTTGAATAAAACATGAGCTCCAGTGGAGAAAGCTGGCTTGTACACATTTTCCATTATCTTCAAAGTTCATTGTGTGAGTTTTTCTCTGCAGCTTTGAACATCAGAATGGAATTAAAGATTTTCAGGGCTGGTCCCAGTTTAATGCTCATTATTTTCACTATGTCTGATTGGGTCATTAGCAGAAATGCTTCTCCATCAATTTGCTTTAAAAGAAAAACACACAAAGCTATTAATAGGTCTGACAGTGCAGCAGTATAAATGTTTCGGAAAACATGAAAAGAAAATTCCCAGCAATTTCAGATAGTGTAAAGGAATGGCTGAATATAAACACTTTCAAATGCTTTCATGATAGCTTTGATTTCAACCTTTTAGACAGATCAGCTGGTCCAAAAGAACAGGCTGATAATCTTCCTTCTGCTTGAAAACAACTGTCCAGCTAATTTTTAGCTAACCAGTTCTTATTTCCATACTGACAGTATAAAGTAAAGCTATTGAAAAGTAAAATGGGTAAATTAAGTGGAATTTAACTGTAGTGCAGCACAGTAATGCTTTTTAACATCTTAGCTACTCCTTTTAGGCAAGCCTCCATAAGAAAGCTTCTGGATCTGGAACCACCTTCAGGCCACCCCCTTCTGGCCACCCCCTTCACTTGAAAGACTGACTGACTTGGGATATTATAGTATCAGACTCAGCCCATTCAGGTGGTCTGGATGGGATAAGCACCTGAACATTTTGGCATTTTGTGATCAAACAGCGTTCCTGAAACTAAGCATTAACAGGAGTAACAAACCTCTGAGTGGAAAAGGAAAAGCCACCCTAGCTTATAAGGCCTACTGCGCCTAAAAGCCCCATCACCTCCTAATGACAACTTTGGCCCAACAGTCTTCTCAGACACCACAAATGCATGCCTGGCATGCTCACAAAGTGAGTGCACACTCCTTTGAACCTCATCAAGAGTCTTCAGATCTTCTTACTTCCCACTCACTCAAATCACATTTGTGAACTGGCTATATCAGGAGGAAGAGCATCAAGAGCTAAGTGTGATCAGACAAGATGCATAGTTTAAGAGGTGGTTATCGTGAACCACTGCTCTGCTTTATTTTACTTACTAACATCCAGCAGAACTAAAATGACATACTTAATTATGAATTTCCTCAAACCAGATTAGGAGAGAAGAGTAGTAAATAGCAAAGTTCCTCCTCTTCTACCATTAGTTCTAAGTAATTTCAGTTGCAGTAACAAAGCTAGAGAAGCATGAGAGACCTGGCTGACACTTTGCTAGTTTTATCTTCTCTACTTCCTTCCCACTCCGTGACCTGAAAACCAACCTGATCTTCCATACATTTGTGTCTGACTTAAAGCATACACTTCATCCTACTACTTTATATGTATTGTTAATGATTACATAAAACTAATCTTTCCACCAAGCCTTGTACTCTGTGTCTTTTTGAAATAAAATTCACCCACCTCATCTTTAAACACCTTGCCATGTTCTTCACATCCTGGTAAACTCCGTATAAATTCAGAGACCTGCCACCAAAGTATACAACAAAAGATTTAGTAAGACTGGTGTTTTCTCAAAACAGTCTTAAAGTTGACAATCATTAAAGTTTTTTAGCTATTGTTTTTATATCCTCATATTAGGTGTTCCACCTTCTTCATGCAGCTTGGTGTTTAAGGACAGGATTCATAAAATGTGCAAACTAAAAGAGCACGTGCCATTCTTGTCCACAGGACATCTAAGAGCGGGATATAGCTACTCCTTGAAAATTACTCAGGTTATTCTATCCATGCAGATCCGGAACCATGAATCTTTTCTTGGTGAATCACTTCTCACAAACCAAAATGGTTGCCGCCTTCCTCTTCTTTATTCTTTACAGCACAGAG
>VZTV01081394.1:1007-11654 GCA_013400875.1 Anhinga rufa | reverse complement strand
CATAGTTACAGCTGGTAAAGATCCAGCCATCCTTTCTGAGGCAAAACTGTGATATTAGTAGTGTCATGCAACCTTCCTAAAGCCCTTCTTGATTCTTCCAGCTGGAATATCTCACGTCAATTTTCTCAGAGCTCTATCTTTGCTAGTATTTTGGCTATTTTGAATTTGATTGTAGCACATGCCCAGAGTGTCATGAGAAACAACTTCGAGAGCAGATGCTCGATGAGAATGAGGCGGAAGCAGTTTCACTTTAGGCCTGCCATGTAATGCCACTAAAGAAAGCATCAGCCATTTGTCTTTCAGGAAGTGGCATTACATTGTAATTTGTATCCTCCTGGGGTACCTGGGGAGTCTGTTTGCAAAACTATCCTTTAAAAGACCAGTGTTTACGGTCAATAGGATGAAATCAGGTCATGACTGATAGGCTGACCTCGCTGTAGCAGTACTGGGCCCAGAGAGCTCAGTCTACTTCACTCCAAGCTTAGCTATTAAGACCATTCTGCTCTCCTTTTTACTAAGCAAAAGTCTATGACTAATGTTGAAGCGGTGTGTCATGGTGCACTGCTGACTTAGTAGGGTTCAACATTTCTGGGTGCTGGGAAATTACCTGTCCTTTGTTGTGTGAAGGTTAATGCAAAGATCTGGCCACAGAAGCAAATGTTTCTGGATACAGTGGATGGACAAGCAGCTCCTAGTCCTGTGCTATAGCAACCTGACTGAGTTCTCTCACTGCATTTTCCTTGTTTAAGATCTGGCTCATTTTCATGGTGAAAACTGGCTACATTTATGAGAATTTCTTAGTTTTTAAAAGTGGACTGCAAGAGCTGGCACTTTGCATGCAACCAGAGCTGCAAAAGTGCTTTTAGAAATTCACCATGGAGATGCCATGCAGAGAGCAATGCTTTCAGTCCCCAAACTCTCTTATTATAGTCCCTCTTCTTTCAGTAAGGATTATTTCCCTGCATATTTCATGAGACTGCCTCGCTGCTTCCATTTCTGCTATGGTTTCCTTCCAAGCCAGATTTTCACGTGCTACTAAGAGTACAGTCCTCTCTTGACAAGCAAAACCTAGGTTGCAAAGATTTGCCCTAGCAAGGTCCCAGGATTCTTTTTTGCAAAAAAAGAACAGCTTATACTGATGTTCTGGTCAACCTCTTAGGACTTTGCATTCCCTCATTTGCCCCTATCTGTTGCTAATTGTATTTGCTATGCTTTTTTATTTCTAGCTCTTAGCTGCAGTTGAGAGTTACTGTGTGCTGTTACCTCATTCCACAGATGACTGTTGTATTTCAGCAGTGGAAGAAATCATCACCGCATTTGCTCTACAAGTGCTCTGTAAAGCACTTTGGAGTGCTGTCAAGTAAGAGAGGCTCTGTGCAGAGGGTGGAGGGCCATGGACCAGCATTGCCTCTGGGGAGGCCCATGGAACAAATTCTGCCTGTCACTAACTTCTGTCTACTGAAATGATGGGAATTATTCAGTTTAAGATTTTGGATTTAAATCCAAAACCATGGGTTGTAAAGTGCTGGTCCAAAGTCAAATGGAGCTGTTGCTATCAGCAGTTATGATGTTAGATCAGAGCTTTTGTCTGTTTCAGATGAAAAACATGCTTTCCTGTGGCAACTTGAAAACCAGTCACAGTGGAAAAGTTATAGGGAGTTTTGCTATGTACTCTGATGGAAACTGCATATCTTAGAGTCAGACAGTCATATTTGAAGGAAAAGTCCAGAATAGTGAAATAAATGGTAATTTTTGGCTAGGAAGCATGAGCAAGCCTCTTGCCCATCCTGCAAGTCCAACAGGCTCTTTAGCTTATGTTGAATAGACAGAATTTTGTTTTAAAAATTAATTATTATAAAAGATACCCAGGCAGTAAGCTGAAGTGAATTCTATTTCTCTTGTAAGGTGAAAGAGCAGAGTTAGTTATACTGAAATGTGAATCTGCAGTTCTAGGGACTCCTGCACTTCAGACACTTAAAACAGTTCTTCAAAGGAAAACCAGGACTGTAGTACATACACAGTTCCTAACACTGAAGCTCAGATCTGCTGTATCAGAACATAAGGAGATCTAGATCTCTGGATAAGAAATCAGGAGCATTTTTTCTTACCTCCAAAGTAATTGTCAATCATTTGTCTTTTGATCATGCAGATTATTACTGCTACAAAACCAATTGCTAGAAACAGTCCAAGAGCAACTCCTATAATAACATATGTGAAATCTGCAAAAATTGAAAAAAAAAGCCCGTGAGTATACACTAATAAGTAATAAATACAGTCTTTGTATTTCAGATGTGACACAGTTTCCAAAGTTCAAATGCATCCCTAAAAAAAAAATAAATCATATTTATTTTTCAGAAGGGGCTGATAACGCTGAGACAGACTAGGTAGCTGAGAAGAGGGTACTCTTTCAATCCCCTACACATCATGAAACCATGTGAACCTGTGGCTAAGGGGCTCAACGCCCTTTTATGATAATGAACAAGTTACAAGTTTAGCCTCTGGTGTGTGCAGGTCCCAGCTGAGTTTTAGAGCTAGGGCACTACTTTTGCCTCCAAAGTGAAATTTCCCACCCTCACTCCCTTGCCTCTCTGGATCCTGCCAGACTCTCATTCCTGCTTCCCATAGCTGCACACACACAGCTTCATCTCCACCGCCCAGTATCCAGCCTCCTGCCCCGCCTGATTATTCTGCCTCTATAAGTCTTCACTGGGAGGAAGCAAGCAAATTTTTAAGTGTAAACTATGAACCATCTTGTAATTATTTTTTTTTATCACTGTGTGTACATCAGGATCCACCTTTGTCTGTCCATGAGGAGGGTGCCTGTGTTCAGGATCTGAGTTCCACGCTCTCTCCTCCCTATTCTCATTACATTTACTTGAAAGTCATTTAAAGGCCCCTGTAACACAGCAGGACTCTGCTGTGCTAGGCAAAGTACCGCCACATAACCAGATGGTTATCTTCTCGATATAAAAAGCATGTAAAATCTTCTAAGCACGTTCATTTTTGTTATATTTGCTTTGCCCCTAACTTCCTGTCTGAAAGTGAAAATCTCGTCATGAACTCACCTATTTCATCCTCTGAGTTTCCAGAAGCATAGACCTTTGCTCTCCAAAAGTCTGAAATAGAGATATTATAGCCTGTTAGGACATCAAGGAGAACACTATATTCAAGGAGAATGCTGTATCTGGCTATTTCCAAGGGGATGGTTGATCCTGGTAAAGCTTAAGAAAGGTTATGAGGCTTCCTGGAGTAGTAAAATGTTATCAGTCAAGTTAATGAGGACATCCTAGGAATGTGACCACCTCATGCCAGTTTTTTGACAGAATAGAAAACACAATTTTAAAATGTTATGTTGTCTAAGCACTGTTTCCATTCCAGAGTTTCCTCACTGCAAGCCTCACAGCTGTATGCAAGAGAAGCTGCTATAAAGCAAGAAAAATATTATAGATGCATTAAAGCTACTAAGACATGTTATCAAGAGAGGATATGGCACACTCCAGCAACCCTCTCCAGAAAACATAAGCCCCAGTCCTGCCTGTAGTTCCAGTCTTCAAAATGTGATTTATTGCTGGCAGAGAAGAGAGTCTTTTCTTCTTCAAGAAATTCTTATAGGCTGGAAGGAACCTTTTCAGGGACTCCCAAGCCAAGTTCTCTGTTCATCAAAAGGACACCCTCCCGACCTTTCCCTTTTCCATAAAGCTGCTGAGTTGTGCTGTCTGATGCTCAGAGTGCGCAAACCTTCAGAATGGAGTGGCTTTGAAAAAAAACAATTCATTCCCAACTACTTTTTGAAGGAAACAGATTCAAAATTTTCCAAACAAAAACAAAAAGAAGAAAAAGGAGAGTTAGTTTTAATATTGCTTGCTTATTATAGGAAATTGCTTGAAGTCTATGCTTAAATATTTTTTTTAGTGACAGGCATGCAAAGATATTTTCACCAAAGTCTTTTCAAGTAGCTCCAAATGACTAACTGATGTGTAGCTGCATGAGGTGCCAGGAACATGAGGAGGCTTTAAAGGCAGATATGACTCCTGCATTTTAAAACAACATGCTGTGAAATTTCTGTCTCCTGCACGTGCTTCAGGTAGAACATGAAGTCCCCTCCTATAGCTATTGCTCTTTGGCAATCCACTGCCTGGGTGACAGTACATATGGGACCTGGTGGGAAGATAGCTGTTTTGCACACAATATTGTCTTTTCCTGGGCATTCCCCAGGAGTAGTGGGGAATTGTGAGGGAGTATCGTCTGACTGAAACTCAAGTGGGATTTTAAGGTCTTAAATGCATCCAATTTCCCTATTGTTAAGGTGTCCAACATCGTAAGTCCAGCACACCTCTTCTCTCTCTCCTCCACTTCTTGTGGAGAAATAGTGCTGTATTCTTGAGGGTTCGGGGTCTGTGCTTTCATTTCTTGTCCAGCAAAATGAATGCTAGAAATATGATTGCTTTTAAAATTGAAGCATAGTGCTCCCACTCCAAAACCAGCCATTTTGGTACCTTTACAGAAATCCATCTTGAGTCTGCTTTTCAGACTGCTGAAATTCTCTCTTGAGCTGAGTGTGGACTCTGGGGCTTCCACAGTTATGTCAGAAAAATCTGATATATTGGGTTGCTCACAACAGATTTGTTTTTATTTCCTGGTCTTAATCACATTTCTAATCCCAAATTTTCATAAATTATGAACCAAGCTTCAAAAATTTGGAGACAAGCTTAAAAAAATCTTGAGTTTTAAAGCAAATGTTTTTTGGGAGCTATAATTCTGAGCTGAAAGTCCTTTTTTGCCAAACTTTTCATAATTAAAATGTCTGGAAACTTTTTATACAAGCAGAAATGTTTTCTCTCCAAAAAACGCATGACACTCAGAGAAGGGTGTTGGGAGAGGTGGGGAATCCAACTACAGGTATGATCACAAAAGCTGGCTATTCTAAACGGCCAAAACCAAAGTGACAAAGAAAACGAAATTTAAAAAAAGAAAGTCTAAGACTACACAGTGGGTGTAAAAAGCATAGCTCCTGATTTTCCAGATTAAAAACCAGTCTCTTTGCTCTTGCCTGTGAATTTATTTCATTATAAATTAAAAAAAAAACTTTCTTCCATCTTCTTAATTATTCTTTGTGCTCATATGAATAATGTTTTAAATTCAAACATAATAGAAGTGATATTGTATTACTTTTATTATCCTAATGATCATAATACATAGACCTTAATGTATGCTTTCTAATGGAATTAAACCAGTGACAGATTATGTGTTTTATGGCAGAAATAATATTTTACATGGAATATTTTATGTAGGTCAGTTTAATATATTGAGATTAAATTATTAGTTTCTTTTTAAAAAGGGAGGGAGGGAAATCTCTGAAAACCCACAGGACTAGAGAGAACATTTTCAATTCATACTTTCAAAATGGTTTTAATTAAGGTTTAATATCATTTACTGGATGCTGCTTAAATACCGTTTGCTTTTCAGGGCTGCATTAGATAGCCAGCTTCTGTTTGTTTCACTTTCTCCTTAAGTAAAAAGAAGTGAATTGACTAAGTCAAATATACTTGTCTCACTGTTTGACCTAGATCCCATCCTCAGTTTAGATCTTTTGAGGATGTACACAAATCTCTTGGTACAGAGGGGTCAGAAATGATGCCTCAGGTTCTGCAGCGCTCCAGTCCCAGTGCTAACTTTCTGACCCCTTATTTCTATATACTGGATTTTTAGACTAATGTCCATGCTTTGAACAAACCCCCTGAACTTGGAGAATATTTGCTTCTGGTTGAAAAAGCCTTGCAGATTAATTTGATATCTATACTTGAGTGACTCATGGATCATTTTTCAAAGGGTCTCAAAGCAACTGACAGTGTTTGCTTACCTCTCTGGTGTGCCTGGCTCAGGCGTAGCGTGCAACTGGCACTACAATAGAGATGTGCCCCCACCCGGGCCTTGGCAACACCAGGAGGCTGGTGAGAGGCACGGGATGTGCCTCCAGCCGGTGGGGGGACGTTTTTGTGGGTGTCTCATCGGTAGAGAACATGGAGATGATGCTGCAGACGAGGCAGGTCTTGCATTAGAGGTGGGAGGGAATGGAGAAAGATCAAGCATGAATCTGCTGCAGCAGCCTGCCTGAGGAGCCAGGCTTGGTCTGGTATGCTGGAGCCAGCAGTGCAGGAAGCTTTTGCTTTTGGCTGCCCACTGCAGTCTTCTGCCAGTGTGGTTGTCTCCCCCAAGGTAGAGCTGCTGAGCAGGTGATGGACCCGCAAATAAATATGCTGGGCTGGGAGCCCCTGGTCTGTGATCTTGGGGTACCCCTGGGCAGGCTTAGCCCTCCTCAGACCTGCTGTGCGCAGAGCTGGGCTATGCAGAAAACAGCTTCTGAGCCACACCGAGGGATGTCCTGTTCTCCCTGTGCTCTCTGCTACGTAACTGCTCATGTGGCGCCTTGCCCATTGGTCAGCGCAGTGAGGAAAGTGGTGCAGAGCACAATTTGGGCATAAGATCAGGGAGCAGTAATAGCTCACTTTCCCCACCTTACAAGATATTGTGAACAACTCCCAGCTATAACCTGCAGTGATAAACAGCAACATGTGTGTTGTCTTTCTCAGTGCACAGCACTTGCCTTACTCCCTTTGCTTGTTGCCTTCTGCTTCCATGTGACTTCCTCCCCCATCTCAGGTTTCTCCTCACTGCAGCAGATAGTGGCTAGTCCTGTGGCATTGCAGCAGCCAGGGGTTCAGTGCCATTTATCTTTGAGGCAGCAAATGGGAAAGGAAGCAAGTATCTGGGAAACCCAGAGGCAGGAAGGAAAAAAAGGGATGCCTCACAGTGGGTGTCTGAGCAACTCCAGAGTCAAATAAGGAATGCCCATGACAACAGGGTGGTTACAGGCAATGATCCTGCTGGAAACCATTCCTGAAAACCATTATTAAAAACAGAAAAGTATTTTGGCTGGTATTTAGTGTAGTAAAATTCCCAGCTATGTGTAAATTTCATAAGATGGGCAATGTTGGCATCCAGGCAAATGGGGTCCTTCCTCGGTCCTCAAATTAGAGGCAAATTCCTTCTCTGTAATAATAGTTGAGGACAGGATTCTCTCCTACATGAAGAAAGGAATTTGTTGGTCTCTAGTCCTTGCCAGGCACCCCTCCATCCAAGGCCTATGGATTTACCATTCTATGGAAGCATATTAATACATTTTCCTTGTGCAAAGTGCCTTTTGCTGTAGAACATGCTGCGGCTCTTGAGTCTGCATCTCATTGCTCTAGGCAGATGCTACTGTATTAATGGAACTCATGCCATTTGTTTGCTGAGCAGTAACTAGTCAGGAACTAGGGAGCAATTTTTGCTGACTTTCTCTTCACATCTATAAGAACAGTTAGTTATGCATGTCCTGTGTGGTGGACAGTCTCCATTTCTCTGGACTCTTGGAAGCATCTGTAGAAAGGTGCAGAGGGCTTGAAGGGCCAACAAAAAAGGACAGTGAGAGCGACAGATTCCTATGTATACCCTGAGAAGGATGACAAGAGGATATGCACTGCTGTAGACCTATGGATAGCTTTGCTTGCAGAAGCTGAGGCAAGAGCAGAAAACCAGTGGATACAAGAATAACCGGTCTGCATGCCTCAGGTAGGGCAAACTGCCCTATGGGATTCCCCAAGGGTAGATGATGATTTTCTATTAATTTCTGCATGAAGTAGGGTGGTGTGGGAGGTGTCCACCAGGTAAAGATCAGGCTTTTGCCACCAGGGGGGGCCTGCCCCCTTGCCTAACGTCTCGAAGACCACAGTAACCTATGTAAACTTGTCTTTGTAGCTGCTGCCAGCTCCATCCTCCCCATTAATCCAAATTAGTCCCAATGTTAATATGACCTCTGCTGACACTTCCTATTCATAAGCTGCACTTCTTCCCTGCACAAAGTGGAGGTGAGTAACTGTGAAGTAAGAGGCAAGTTGTAAGGATGAGAAAGCCCTGCTTTGGGCTGGCAGGAAGCATTAGAAGCAGCCTGAGTCAGGAGCATCGAAGTCCTATAAGTGAAAGTTGCAGAGACCAAAAGTGGCTTGTAGATAGCATGCACATGGATGAACTTTTTCCTTATACTCTACTGAAGTACTGTTTTCTATACAGTGCCAAACAGGATGTTCAGCAGCTCTGCCACCTCATCTGCAAAGATGCAGGTATTTAACTTCATGGTGTCTTCTGGATTGCGCACAGCTGACCCCTTAGCACTCAGTCTAGTACATGTTAGCTAGAAAACTCAGCAAAATACCCCACTGTCTCAACAAATGTTCTTTCTCTGAGGAGCAGAGTTCTAAACAAAGTTTTAAACAACGTACACACAATTAGACTGCGAAATAAATAACCCCACCAAGCTCAGGGGAAAAAAAAGCTCCCAAAAGGGTGGAAAAGGAATATGATAGATCACTTACGTAAGAGAAGAAGAAATGCCATTAGGACTGATATCCAGCTTGTTAGTAAGGTCATTGTGAAGTTTTGACAACAGAGTGGTTTAACCCAAATTTTCTGACTTTAACTCTTCCGCAGTGTCTTAAAAAAAAAAAAAAACAACAAACCAAACAACTAAAGCAGGTCACATGACTGTACTGGGAAACTACAGTCACATCCTGAGAAGTTACTTTTGCAAACAGAAGTTCCCTTTTTTGGGTTTAAGTTCAACATATAAATAAACTTCCCCTTGAAAATGTTCTGTGGAGAAGGTGAACAGCCAACATTCACAGCCTAGTTCAGCTGTTTTGCTCTCTAAGGGATGTGTAAACGCTAACATTTATTTTCACAAAACTGAAAGTTCTACCGCAGTGAACTGGTCTCTGCAGAAGTCTTCTAAATCCATAGAGATGCAAGTGGGTTTTCTGTCTTAGAAGGAGAACCTTCTAGAGCAATATCTTTCAAGGTTGCCAGCTTTTTTTTGAATGCCATCGTAATGTTTTGAGGAGGTGAGTACTTGGCTGAACATTTCACTTTCATAATCAGCTTTTTCAGGAGCAGAGTGGAAGAAACTCACCATGGCTGCAAAACCATTGCAAGCCAGTTCCTGAAAAGAACATCTACCTACAAAAAATGTCTTGACATAGTAGGAACTAAAAAGCAGGAACTTAACAGCCGATGATGCTTCTGATGGGAGTCAAGTTTATTCTTTGAACCACAGTGAAAAATCAGATTTTTCTGTTCTTCAGGAAAATTCATCTTTTCAACCAGGTTAACCTGTTCCAAAACTGAATGACAGCAAAACATACAAGTAAATAGTAATGCTTTTGCTAAGTGAACCCATTCCTCCTAACTTATTTCAGGTCTATCCTTCAGAGGTGGAAGGCACAAGAACATAAGGTTCATTTTTTTGCAGTAGAGGTCTCTGGAGGGTCTCTGGATTGCTTTTACTTCTTGCCTCTTCATGTACCTTTCTGCTTTAGATTAGTCCTTTGCTGTCTGGTATCTTCATCTCATGTAGATATTTAGAGACTCCAGTCAAAATAATCTGAAAGGGATCACAACTTGAGTGAGAAGTTTAAAGAGAAAATCTCTTGGATATTTCTTTTTCTCCCTGTTGGTAAGGAGCAACCATCAATCTGAGCAATTGTGTCAGCAATCTGGTCTCAGCAGAATCTCACATCTTAAGGCTGGATGAAACATCTGTCTTGCTGAGTAAATGACAGTTCTAAAGCCCTCCTTCCAGAAGTCTGTTTTTAGTGGGACCATTGTAGTCCATAAGGAATGCTGGTGACTGCATGTGTATGGCCACCTTGGTGGAAAAATAACTGCAAATGAGCAAGATGGTCACAAATGTTTAGTTGCTCTGACAAGCTGTGAGTGAGTGAAAAATCATGTTTATGACTTCCAGGTGTTTGTGGAGGGATAAGCAAAACACAGCGTTAGCCAACAAATAAGACTCTTGAGGCACTAAAAATATAAATAAAGATGACCAATGTACCCTCTGAGGTGGCTTTAATTCCTGGCCTACTTTGCTGTATGAAGCATAGGTAGAACTGACTGAGTGGGGTAGATGTGATAGTATTTGTCAGTGCTTTGACCTATTGGGAGGGTTTGCATGCATGCATGCATGTGTGTGTAATTCATTTTTGCTCTTTTCACTGCTCCTGGCTCTTTCTGGGACCTGAGTTGAAAACAGCAAAACAAAGCAAACAAAAATCTCTGCACCAGTTGGACAGAAAAGATCAGGTTCCCCAATGTTTTCATACCTCATGTGGTTCATCTGCAAATGATCCCATGCTCCAAGGTTCCTGAGAACCTCCTAGGGAAGGAATAACATGAATGCCAACTCTACCTTTTTTTTTTCTTTTTTTCCCCTCTTGTTTTTGGTTGGTTTTAGGTTGGGTTTTTTTTTGTTTCCCCTGGCCCAAGTCAGTGGTCTCAGGGGGCTTTCGTATTTCAGAGAAGCAACAAAACATCTGAGTATTTGGCTGAATTCTCTAAAGCTGCTTGGTTTATTCTATTGCTACTTCTCCACAAAATGCTTCAGATAGCTCAGCTAGCTGACTATGCACTGCTGACTATGTATGCTCCGCTATTCTCATTCATAGCATACCTCCAGTGAGGAAAAGCACTGATCAGCGTAAGCCAGGCTTAATAAAATCCTGCTTTGTAGTGGGTTTATTCTGATTCTTGACCAAACTGGGAAATGTGGTTTCA
>VZTV01081385.1:0-28300 GCA_013400875.1 Anhinga rufa | reverse complement strand
ATGGGGGGGCTGGCAAAGGTGTGGAGGGGTTTGGGGAGAGGGAGATGAGGGAGATATGAGGCTGCAGAAGGGGGAAAGGGCTGGGAAATGAGAAGGAGTGTGAGGTGAGGGAGACATGGGGATGTAGAGGTGGAAATTGGATAGGGTTGTGCTCTGTGGTGAGGCATTGAGCCATAGGAGATGTGGGGCTGCAGAGGTTGGGAAGGGATGAGGAATGAATGGTAGGATGAGTAAGGTGGGGTTGGAGAGGTTTGATGGGGGTGCCTGGTCTAATATTTCTGATTCCTGATGAGGTGAAGATGGGATGAGAGAGGTGGCTGTGTGTCCCTTTGGGATTATGCTGGGTGGCAAGTATGCTGGAAGAGGACTTGACAGAGGTACCAGAGATGGAAAGTAGTGTAGCTTTTCAGACTCTTGAACTTCTAGTCTGCCATTTGAATAATTCCACACTTCATCTGTAACCTGATCTCAATGCTTTACCATAAAACAGTTGAGTCTCACCTCACCTAGTCTGGTATGATGGTGGAGAGTACTGGGGGAAGAAATTACTTAGCACTTAACTCTTCAATCTCCCTTGAATGCTGCAGTTTTCCTTAAGATCATGTTATTGATGATTTGCCTCTCTAAGATGCCTTAATTTAGTGCTTTTAGCAGGTGTAGAAACTGTGTTTGACCTTGAAAAATACTCTCCCTGTGGGGCAGTTTGCTGTACTGATTGGCCTCCAGTATCCTCTATGTATAGAGGGAAAAAAAGGAGGGGGAGAATAGATCTAGCCAAGGCTCTGACTTGGCACTGGGTGTAGTGAGTGAATCAATGTTGCTAGAGCTTGGCTAATGCAGTGAATTACAGATGGGAAAGTATAGGAAGATATTGCAGTGTGTTGAATGTTGGACAGAGGAGGCAATTTCTCCTCCAGGAAAGGAGAGATTACAAGAAGTGGACCTACAGGGATAGGCAGCTCTGTAAGTGCGGAGCACAGAGATAACTGCAACGTTATAAGGATTCAAAAGAAATTGCGCTGTTACAGCATGTATCCTTACTGCTCCAGCATGATCTGCGTCATGTTCCACTGCCTTGATCAGACAGTGCTACTAAAATATTTAATGAAATACGACTTGAGCAGGCACTTGAGCTCAGAGAAAGAGCTGGTGAATACTTCCGTTTCCATCTAAGTCAGGCAGAAGTGGTTGCTGATGTGATTGCACTGACATAGCTTGTATATGCCTTCTTCTCCCACACCAGTATTGCAAAAGATAAGGTCTTCCTTGCTTGGTTTATTTAATGATTATACTAGATTAATGAAATGTTCAACAGGCCTAATTTTTCCCTTCCTAAATAAGGAAAAGGGCTTCAGATAAGAGATTAAGGTATTTAGTTGACACTCTGGCTGTAAATGCTTCAGAAGTACCTTCTACTGCAAGTTTGAAAAGCTGACACTACCTTAAGCTCCTAAAACTGCATTCAAAACATCTATGAATTCCCATGTCTGTCAAAGGTAGTGGCAGCTGCTCTCTTGGAAGTGAGAGCTTCATTCCTGTATTAATGAGATTAAATTGGGTATTTAAGGGAGTTTTCATGACAAAATAACAATTTCCATGATGTAATGGATGGGATCAGTGGAACAACTTCTATTTTAGTTAGCTATTTGTAATATCAGAGGCCAGTTTACATGGGTTGGCTCATGCCTTTCTGAGCAAGGAAATGATAGTTGTTGCACTCAATTATGTATGACTGAGACATCTTCAGTAAAACCAAAAATGTATGGTTCTATAGATAACCCTCTTGTGTAATGCATGTTAACTCCTGTGGGAACCTGCTGCTCTCTGGGAGTTTGTCATTGAGAAAGGAATGAGCAGTATCTGCTGATGTGATCTTGTTTGGATGCTATGGGGACTGCTTGCAATTGAAGACAGTCTTTTCCCTCAAAGCTGAAAGGTCTTAACGATTCAGTCTGTTTCAAATACACTTGCATTGTACTGCCTTAAGCTGACAAGGGAGGATGTCTTCTGCTGGAGGTGTCCCTCATTAGTGAGGAGAGGGTGGTTGGAAGACTGACATAGCTGGTGAACTTGCTGCTCCTTCTGTGTTGGGTTACAACAATATTCATGAAGTGCAGCTTTGTCTGTGTGCCTTTTCAGTGGGGCAGCACAAGTGGAATGTTTGCATCTCTCCCAATGCAGAATGGTGTAACTCTGACAAAGAATACACACGCTTGTATGTCGAAGTATATGTGACCTAAATATTTCAAACTGAAGCCTGCTTGAGGAGCTTTCTGAAGCAACTGCCTTTATTCTGCTGTGTGGAAGTACAGGCTCTGAGGAGCTTATAGAAAGCAGGCTGAATTTGGACCCATCTTGCAAGGCTGTGACCCCAGAGGTTAATTACCTTTAAACTCACTCCAGTCCTGGGTTCACTGACAGCGAGAAAGTTAGGTCTTTGTAATTTAATATTGCTCTGCTGATGTGCTAAGGCTGGAATGTGTGGACTCTGCCTCTATCCCTGTGTAAACTTGTTTTAGATGGATCATTCCTAAAAGCTATGAGAATACTAACATTGGATGGTACCTGCAGAGTATTTCACCAGTGAAACTGCATCTAATGTTAAAAAAAAACCTTCTTGAAGTCAAAATGTGTTGCCAACTGAGTAGCTTAGAAAAGATGCTTAAGCTTTGAGAGGTATCTTATAAATGCCTAGGTGGGAAGCCGATGGCTGAAATGACCTACTAGCTGCTAGATAATGCCTGCAGTTGTGAATACAGTTGCATGTAACACGTCTGTACTTTCAGCAGATGATGATTTAAGCAATAAACAGTTCCTTTATGCAGTAGCATTTGCTCTTGTGTAGCTTAATCTGTAAACTCTGCCTGTGATGTACTGCTGCTGTTCTTAGTTGAACACCCCATGACTTCACGCTCCAACTCCTAGAGGAGGTAGCCAGTTTTGCCCACAGTATGTGGGCACCTCTACTTGCATGTCAGGCAAAAGCAGTGAAATCTTTCACATCGCCCATCACAAGAAGCTGCAGCTGGCAGTTCTTTGAGCTTAACTAGCACTCTGTACCTCTGCTGTTAATCCTAAAATACTTGCATCAAATGATCAAGCACTGTGCATTGAGCAACAGTGCACATGCAGTGGTGTCACACTTGAGGTAAAAACAAGCTTCACGTGCACTTCAAACTGACTGTAATGTGATGGTTAGTGTAAAAGCATGCTAAACAGAGGCAAAGCTACTTGAGTTGAAATGGGGCTTTCTAGCTGATCTGCCAGGAGAGCTGCTGTGGAAGTGATGAGAATCACAGAATGGTTTGGGTTGGAAGGGACCTTTAGAGGTCATCTAGTCCAAACCCCCTGCAGTGAGAAGGGACATCTTCAGCTAGACCAGGTTGCTCAGAGCCCTGTCCAACCTGACCTTGAATGTTTCTAGGGATGGGGCACCTACCATCTCTGGGCAACCTGTGCCAGTGTTTCACCACCCTCNACCCGCTTCAACAGGTCCATGCCCTTTCTGTGTTGGGGGCTCCAGAGTGGAGCAGAGGCTGTCATGTGATGGAAGGGGAAGCTTCAGCAGCTTGGACAGTAACTGGCAACATGGAGAACTGTTTGTGCTGCATTTTACTTTTGCAATGGTCACTCCCACGACCTTTACGTGTAACACTGCAAGATCCCAGGCTGACGTATTCCACCTATGGGCATGAGATTCATCAAAACTATGTTCACAATGGCATAGCCTTGTGTGCAGTGGTTTCCATTAGAGTAGGCTTAACTGATTTGATAACTCTTCTGGTAGAGCTCCTGGTCCTTCAACTTGCAGCACACTGTCTGCCTTACTAAACAGTTTCTGTTCAACAGTGTGGTTAACTTGGGGAATACAGAGTGCAATGGTTGTCATTTGGCTTAATATACCAGTGCTAAACTGATGAGTGTTTGAAGCAATTCTTTTCCTAAGCAGAGGATTACTTCTGCCTAGTAACTGCTTTAAAGAGTCCATAAACTTTCTAGCAGAGCTATGTATTTAAGTTGCCATACAGAAGCAGAAAATAATTATTCTGGCAAATCCATTTGCCAGAAAGTTGAAGCAGAATGCCTGCTGTCAGGATGAGTGACACCATGTGTAGCTTGACAGATAGCTGGTGTTTCAGTTTGAGAATCACCTTCCAGATGGGAGATCCTGGGCAGGCCAGAAACCAAACCTGGAAGCAGGCACCGTTAAGCTGTGGAGCTCTGTGCTGTGAACTAAAGACTTTACATGTTTTTTGGTAAGCGGCTGCTGGTCAGGTGACTGCTTTATGATCAGCAGCTTATCAGTTACCCACACATCTTGCGTTTGGGTCACAGCCCTACTTGGAGTAACCACCCAAAACTTCCCCTTGTAAAGGATATGTCTTCCAGCTGGGACTGTGAGGGTATCTTGAATCCTAGCAGTGAATAGTTATTGTTATCTTGAATAAACTGGTTATTCTGTTATGCTTCTGTATCACAGTGTACTCCTCTGAATGGAATAAGATACTCTGCATGAAAAAGAGCTGAGTTCATAATGTTAAATCTAGATCTCTGATAGAGTTGCTGGAAACTGAATTTGCCTCAAGTTAAAAACTGAACTTTAGGCATCTCAGCAATGGATTCAGAGTGCTGCAGTGTCTGAGTCACTGAGTGGTTTGTGTGCTGTGAGCTGCCATCTTAGGGAAACTGGCACACAGTAGCTTAACTAAAGCCCCTTAGTGCTGGTATTTCCAACAAGTGCTGTAAAGTCATTTAGACTGCAGCTGGCATACTGCATTATAACAACTCGGGAGCAGCAGCCAGGTTTTCTCATCAAACTTGCTCTTGGCAAGTGACTCTGGCAACCATCAGGATGCAAAGCTTTCATTGGGTAACGATTTGGTTTGGCTTAGGAGCTGCTTCTGACCTTGGTTTGGCTGTTACTGGCATGTAGTCTGCTCAAACATGAATCTCAATATATAGGTGATGGGAAGTTTGTTTTTACAACATGGACAACTAATAAAACTCTTAAAACCCAGTTAGAGCTGGGGAAGACTTTCTTTCCGGAACTCTCATCTATGAGGGATATTAAACTAGTCTTTAGCTTTCGGACACCTGGCTGGCTTGATGCTTCAGGCTTGACTAGCAGTCTCTTTTGCAGTGTTATATGAAGACTGACTAACCTGGGGGCCTGAGGTGCTCTGGGAGTCGAGTGGGACCTACTTTCCATGCAAGACTGAAATTGTCAGTCAATAGCTGCTACNNNAATAGCTGCTACTCATGTAGCAAGGCATAAAAGGGTAGGAGGTAAACAAAACTTAGCCCTAAGGAATAAGCTGAAGATGCTTTTAAAAAATCTTAGTGTGTAAACAGCAGCAGGAAAGCGTTACCCCTGAATTGTTTTGCTAAACTATATCTCAGGTGGATTTTATCAATGTTCTGGGGAGAGCAAGACTGGTGCTCTTAGAGCAGAGAGAGAACCTAGTTTCCTCATCTTGTTTTAAATGAGAGCTCTAATGTTTTTGTAACTGAAATTGAAACCAGTGTTATGCTGACCCTGCATATTTTCTATCCTCTGCTGACTGGCCTGGACTACTTCTGCATGCAGTATAGCTCATTTATTTTTGAGACTTGAAAACATGCCATTATCACCCTTCAGTGCCAGATAAATAAATGATCTAACTGGGGGCTGAACCCAAAGCGCTCTTTTATAAAAGCACAACTGCATGTCATACGTACATTCTTCATTCTGTCCTTGAATATATGGTCAGTCATCCTGGACCGCATCCAGAAACCGGTGGCTTAACCCAACAAGCGATAACTATGGAACAGTCAGATTTCTATGCCACTTAATTTCCTATCATCACTGCTATGCAGCAAGCAGCCTTCCAGAGTGCACTTGATCTGAGCACTCTTTAACCTACAACTTGCTTATCAATTGCACAGGAGTACAAACAGGAGTCATCTATTAAAGTAGTGTCAATGCTGGATCTTTGCTTCCAGGTAACAGGAGCTTCAGGGTTTTTTTGTGGGGAGGGAGAAGGCATGCATGCAGGGTAAAAATACTCCTCCCCTTTTATGAGGGGAATATCTGAGCAAGTACGCTGGCCTGTGCAGTCTGGCTCTGGGTACTCCCAGAGGAGCGATCTGACAGTCTGAACTATTGCTCCTTGGAGTAGTGTGGCTGGCCAGCTAACTCCCAAGAGTTCAAAAAAATAACCCGAAACAAATGCACAACTTTAACACTAACACTTCTAGTGCACATGTCGTGTTTGCTGTCTGAAATGTATCAGCTCATGATGTAGGTTTGTTCTTTTTCTTGGCTCTTGTTCTGTTTCTAACTTCAGTGTAGAGAGGGAAAAGGCTTACACTTCTCAGTGCAGGAGTTATCCTGATTGTTTCCAACATCATAGCATTTGTGTGGCTCTGGCTGCCATTCACATTGATTGTCACAGTCTGAAAGTCAAAACATTTAGCTCCTTCAGTGGGTTGAAAAGGGGAATGACTTGATGGTTATCTGTACTCTTCATGGTCCTGCAGTTATTGCTGGCCTCACAGTTGGAGCATCTTCTGCTGCTTTGCTTTCAAACCACCTTTCCAATTTGTCATCTTCCAGGTATGGTCTGTTCAAAACTCTCAATATGCAGCTTCACAGTAGCCGATCTCTGTCTGCTGGAGAAATGGCATTGAACCAGATAGCATGTGTCCTCTTCCAGGTGGTCACTGTGGGATAGTTTGACAATTCAGGATGCCATTTGAAAATAAGCCTTTTGATGCTATAGTACTAGTGGCATCTCTAATCTCTGTATGCATGTGAGCTAGACTGGAGTGGTACATAAAAGTATATATACCATGGCCTTTCAGCTGTGTAGTTAAGCTGTGTATAAAAGGGTTTGGGTTCCCATCCAGTGAATCTTATGCTAGCATCTTCCATAGATGCCTGTTTATCTAGCAGGCTTGATATTAAATTGTTAGTAATTCTTTTACTACTCTAGGAACAGTAGAATATACTTGCAGGCAAGTAATAGTCCTTGGTGTGATGACTTAAGATAGAGCCTCACTAGTCTGTCTCATGGTATTCTTAGCCTGTTCATGGCTAGATCTAATGAATATTACTTTGTAAAACCTAATGTGTTCCAGGGATGCTCAGTATAAACTTGACTCTGTACTCCTTGAACAAGTTTCTTTGCATCTTCCTACCTCTGAAGAAGTCACTTCATGGAAAGCTACACTTACACAAAACCCTCAGTGGTCAATACTAAACATCTGTCCATCAGATTACAAACTTCCAGCTCATTCCAGCAGCCCAATGCTGCACAGTATTTCCCTGAGCTGCATCTAGCAGCTTTCTCTTCCTCATTCATTAACTATGTTCTTAAATTAACACTCTTTCCAAGAGATCAGTTCCAGTTCTGTGTTAAGGCTGGTTACTGAATAACTGGTTGCGATGAATGCCTAAATTTATCATTGGTATGATAATAGCTATGCTGTTTCCTTAACTTTAGCCTATTTAGAAGCTTTTTAATCAAGAGACTCGCTGTCTGGGTAGCTTTGTAAAGAGCCTGTGTAGGTATTTTTAAATATCTCACTTGCAGGATCTTTCAGTGAACTTAAGTTGCCTTGATTGTGGATCACAATCTCATTCTGCCTACTTGGAATTCAGTAATTGATATGTCCCTGATGGCATTCACCAATCTTTCAAGTTTTAAGGGCTTTTCCACTGACAAAGCCATGGGCTTGGTAAGTGGCCCATGGTCAAACATTCCTCCTAGAGAAAGCTTTAAGTCCCTACGTAGCAATTACTGTATTTAAGACAGAATTACACCATAGCTTACAAAAGAAATTATTTGAGTAGGGAATAAGACTTCACATAACATGCAGAAATTGCTGCAGACCAAACGATTTGGAGATCCTGCCTCTAGGAGATAGAATAAGAACGCTGCTGCAGTTCTGTGCTTCAAGCATTCTCGGTAAAATTGCTTTGTGGTTGAGAAAAAGTAGTCTGACCTAGAGAGGTGTTTTAGGAGAGGTATTGGTAATAGTTCCCCAAGCTTTAAAACTAAGGGTATATTCTCTAATAAGGGCAGAGTTTAATGCATTTAATTATTTCAGTTCTGTGTTTATAACATCTCCACCATGCAATATACTGTCCATCTTGCAGCTAAATTAGTGTGGTCAGGGTGGAAGTACATTGCAAATGAAAGCAACACTGTCTATTGCCAGTAGCAGCATTCAGTTCATTAATATTGCACCTGCCTCTAACTTGGAAAATGAGTGGAAGCCTGCCAGTGACAAATATTAAATAAAAATGGGTGCCTTAGCTTTGTTTCAGTGATTGTCCAGCATACTTTCTAATTCTTACCTGGTGTGGTTGTGCTAGTGCCAATATAATGCTTCATTTTCTTGCTCACTGTTGATGTAGGCATTAAATAACTTCCTCTTTAATTGTCTGGGTAATAGTGATATCTTTTCAAACAGCAGTAAGAATACTGGCCAATTCTTGGCTTTCACTGAAGAAATTTTAAAAATATTGGGCTAGACTGAGCAAACCAGGAAGCCAAAGCTGGAAACTTGTTGGCTCTGTTGTGTCTGATAAAGCAAGCAGGAGCCCAGAACTTTCCTTCATTAATCTGTTAGCCCCACAGGGCAAACTGTATCTATAAGCTGTTTGATGTGAGCAGCTAAGACTAAAGCTACACAAGTCTGTCTTTGCATCTGAAAGGGTTTAGGCTTGTAATAATGCTGTCACCCTTCCAACCTTGCAGGAAAGAAAAATGTAGAAGGCTTACATGACTGATGAATGCATCTTGAATTGTTTATAACTGAGCTTGTAGTTTAATGTTAAATCTGCATTCCCCAGACTTCTAAGTAGAAGGCTATGCACAGACTTAAACTGCAGATTGTGCAAGGAAAGCCTGAAAGTACGGGTAGCTTTTCTCATCAGTTAAGTGCAGTTTCACTCCAGGCATATGTGGGGAGGATGTATCCAAAGTGACAGACAAGTGTCACTGTTCGTGAGCTAGTGGGTTTTGGAGTATGGCTTTAGTGTACAACTGCCAACACTTCTGAAACCAGCCTAATCACAGCAAATGGTAGTCACACCTACTCTTCATGGTAGGAAGTGTTTAAAAGAAAGCATGTGAGAAGGCATGTACATGTGTTCAGTTTATTTTCTGTTCAGCAAACAAATCTGGGATCAGGCTGTTTGTGATCCTACCCAGATGCCTAGGTGTTAACACATGTGTGTCCTAAAGTAAACAGGAGTCTGTTTTATTGCACTATTTTATTTAGTAGTATTTATTTTATACTGGACCTGGGAAACTAGTGTCTGTCCTAACTTCAATTCCATGTTTTGAAGGCTGATAACACTGCAGAGTTTTGCACTCCATGCCAGTGAAGGTTTAAGCCTGGCTGAAGCTTACTGTTACAGGACAAGTGTTCTTTCATCAGGGAAAATACAGGATATAGTTGCACATTTTATATTAATTGTGTCTCTCCAGATTTCATGTATGGTGAGTGGTGAGCAAGGGCATATGAAGTCCTCAAAGGAAAGTGAGCTGAGAGTTTTCCTAGTCAAAACTTTTTTGGGTTATCTGCAGTCAATGCAAACTGCAGTGTGTATAAATGGGAAGAACTTTACAGATACCACAAATTCTTTTCCTGCAGGATTTTTTCCCTAGTAAATCAATTTATCCCCTCACTGTCTACCCCAGTTAACTTAAACTCACTGCAACTTGCTTGAAAGCTAGAATGCAAGCTAAAGATAGGAATGTGTCACATGTGGCTGCTTTAATATTGAATTGGAACTTAGAAAGTATCTTTTGGCTTAAAAATAAAGGTTTAAAACAAAATGGAAGTGAACTTTTCAACTAGGGGTGCTTTACTCTATGGTCATCTGTACTTCTCCAGAGAAGTTCATGGGTCAAAAATATGCCCACTTATTTTTCAGAAATACTTTTATAGAGGAAATATGTTGAACTTAGAAACTTGCTACTAGAAGAACAAAACTTAAAGCTCTCACAGAATAACAAATGTATTGCATTTAAATGAGATAACAGGGATGTGGTGCCCCTGTTTTGTCTATTAAATCTTAACTGCTACATGAAGCAACACTAAGATATTTTAAGTCTATTTAGACTCTTAAAACCTAAAACATTTAAGTTGTGTTATGATGAACTGCTCATTGCTTTAATCAAATCTTATTCCTCCCAAAAATCTGGCAGGTGATTGTTCAAACAGTAAACACATTAGTTTATTGCATAAGCTGGTACTGTAATTGGAAAAGTAAAATGACTAAGCACTGCGTTCTCAGTAAAGCTGCCAAAATAAAATAGAACTCAGAAGGGCAAGCTACACTTTTCATTAAAATAAGCTTCAACCATGAAGATTTTCACCCTGAGGGCTTCTTGACTCTGACAAGTGACTAAAATGTAAAATGTCCAATACCTCCATGTGCTGGCCAGTAACTTGCATCAATTTTAAGATCTTTGTTAGTCAAATACTAAATGTACTTTCTTGTTCACAAGCTAGAAGAATCAAATAGTTTTCTTCCTCAGCTTCCTGTGTTAGCACTGAAGGCACAACTACACATGCAGCACTTCTAAATGTCTGTGCCTTTGTGAAAACTGCTAGCTAGGCAATTGTGCGTGCGTCCTCACAGTTGAAGATGCAAGAACTGCAAGGAGCAACCTCAGCTAGTAGAGCCATGAGAAAGTTATCAGTGAGTGTGGCAAGGAAGGACTGAACCTGCTTTTTGTTATTCTCATGATGATAATAATGCTTCTGTTACTGACAGCATGTAGAGAATACGCTATAGTCCTGGTTACAACTTGGGCCACTCATTACTCCTCTGGTGGAGAGACCATTTCATGTTGTCCTTTCAACAGTTTTTACCTTTGAAACCTAATGTCAAGCCTTTGTTGAAATAAGTAGAATAATCTTGTGCCCTTCAGACTTGTAGTCATGTCTTGTGGCTCTTTTCCTTTCTATTTCCTCCCACAGCTTTTTCTAGTTGGCTCAATCTGTTTATGTACAGCATGCTTTGCTTACTGAAGTATTTGGGTCGAATGTTGCTGTGCTTGATGAGGAATCATTAGTCATGTGAGGTGATCCTCACCTCTAGTATAACACTAGCATAAAAGACTCTCTGGTTTCAACAGCATACTGACTTGGGTTCTGGTTCTCTGCTATAATCCACAGTTCTTCCTGAAAAATGTTTGAATAAATATTTGAGTTTTTGGTTTTTATTTCAGACTGTCCTCTGCAGTCCTTGCAGATCTCTGTTCAGCAAGCCTGCTCTCAGTGCATGAGCTGATGATACTTCTGGACCAACACGAGAAAGTTCCTGAAACCCTACTTAGAAATACTATTTTGCTGTCAGCTACTCTTCATAGCAAAAGTTGTGGAAGCTGTTGTAATGTTCTCTTAAGTCCATCTGAGCATCCTACCCACTTTTCACAGAATCGCAGAACAGTAGGGGTTGGAAGGGACCTCGACAGACCATCTTGTCCAGCCCCCCTGCGTGAGCAGCACATCCAGAGCAGGGGGCACAGGACCACGTCCAGGCGGGGTGTGAATGTCTCCAGGGAAGGAGACTCCACAACCTCTCTGGGCAGCCTGTGCCACTGCTCTGGCACCCGCACAGGAAGGAAGTTTTTCTCATATTTAAGTGGAACTTCCCATGTTCCAACTTGTGCCCGTTGCCCCTTGTCCTGTCATTGGGCACCATTGAGAAGAGTCCAGTCCCATCCTCTTGACACCCAACCTTCAGATACTTAAGTATTGTGGTGCTTTCATCTACGGTTGCCAAAGCCTTAAATATAGGTATGCATGGCACCTACTACTCTATTAATAAAGACCTGTGAAATCCTACATAACTGCTAATTTAAAAACTTCATGTGTTTCAGAGTAGGGTTTTTCCTGGAAGACTCTTAAGTGACCAAATTCAGGCAATTCCAGTTGTCTAGAATTGATTCTAAAAGTCTCTAAAGCCAGAGAAGGCCTCTAACAAGTCACCCAATGTGACAACAGGCTTTTTAGCAATTCTAGGCAAAACTAATGTCACCACAGTCTGACCTGGATAACTTGCTCTTTCAGTTTGCCTGCTGTTAACAGCCATATACCTTAAGCAGGTGTAACACTTCAAGTACTTAGCACTAATATGTATGTCACTATACCAAGGTAACAACTTTTTGTCTGCTATTCAAGGACTTAGCCAAGTATGTGGTAAAGTTTCTTCCTTAACCTGAATGACAAGTCTGTTAATTCCAACAAACTCTTGCCTATAAACACCCTGCAAACAGTGAGGGAAACTGCCCAAAGCAGTGAAATCGTTCAGGGGCAAATGTGCTATCCCTTATCAACTCCATGTGTGATAAATGGATTTAGCTGGTTCTGATGTTAGAGAAAGGAATCCTGTAAGTGTTAACTATCTTCATGGGAACTGGGTTGGAAGCCAAGCCACTATCTTGTACCCGAATAAACTGATAAGAGAAAGTATTCAGTTAAAAGTAGAGCGGTTCTTTAAAGAAATAATCTGAAGATTTAGGACTCTTTTGAAAAGATGAGATTAGATAATATTATGCAGTATTCGTTCAAGTACTTGACTTTGATTTTGCAACTTTAGCTCATCCCTTTATTGTAGGAATTATGACTACCTTCCTGTTTTTTCCCTATAGATGTAAGCTTGTGATTTCATCTGCACCACAGAAATAAAGCATCCCTTTCTGAAATTTACCTAGTCAAAAACACCAAACAGCTTCAAACAGGTGTATGTGTGCTTGATCTGACCACTGCATGTGATTAATGATGCTCCTTGCTTGGGTTGCTGCAGTGGGCAGTTGTCATCTGCTAATATGAACATCAAATCAGTTTAGAAAATGGAGAAATGAGTATATTATAGCAAGTAGAAGCCACCAAGAGTTGCTCAGAAGTGACAGATCAGGAAGCTGGACATGTAACATCTAGAATACTGTAAGGTCAGACTCAGCTTTCCAGAGGAACTGTGAAAAGACTCTGCATCCATTATGCTTTTAGGACTGGAGAACAGAAAGCAATGAAAGCCTAAAGCAAAGAGCTGAATGCCCTAGCTTGTGGTATGCCTGTTCTCAACAGCTTCTGCTGAACCACAAAAGATCAAACCAGAGCAAAGAGTAGAGGCTAAAATTCTTTTACCAGTATTTCTTCTACCATACAAGCAGAGTAGCAGCAGAGAAGCCAGACTGAATGTGAGTGTAGCCAGATGAAGAAAAGTCAGTGGTGCAACCACAAACTGTAAGAAGCATGATAAAGATGTGTGGATGACAGAGGATGAATGGAGAGCTATTTAGCTATCTTCATGAAGCCCATGCTGCTGCTATGTGTTATTACTCAAGAATGGTCTAATAGTTTAGAGAAGGTTCCCGTCGAGCTGTTGAGATGCATAAGCAGATAGCTTCAGAGTATTACCAGCCACATTCATCTATCAGCTCTCAATTTGGTCAGTTCTTCCTTGGATATGTTCTGTGGACAGCCATACAGCCCCTGAGATAGGAGGTCCCTTAATGTTAGGTGCATGTTAGACTAATCTTAAAGAATTCTCTGAGCAAGATGTTCCTGTTTATCCTTCAAATCAGTGTTCAATAAATTTTACTTGATACTTTTCAAGCTGTAGCTGGTATGCATTTTAAAAAAATGTATAGGGGATACTCAATGTCTTCATCTATATTCACTTGACCAGTTCTGGGGTGCTGAATTTAAGCTGTAGCAGTTACTTGCATTGAAAGTATATTCCTATAGACTATGGAGTTCCTTTTATTTTCTTTCCTCTGAAGATGGCTTACACTAAGGGTATGTGTATTTGGTGCCTCTTCAAACAATAAAGGCACAAAACTAAAGCTGTTTTGTCAGGTGTTCAGGTTGCTACTTCTTTCCCAATCTCCCAACTGAATTTTCCACTTGGCTTGAGACTTCAGGTAATAGAATGAGAAAAATATTGCTTGTTCTCTGACTCTAGTGAATCCACCTCTGAGTAGAAGATCTGATCTGAGGATATTGGAGGTCTAGTAGAATAACCTGCCAACTGCTGCATTGGAGTATCATGCTATTCTGCGTACTGAAATTCTGGCATTTCTGCATTGTCCTGCTCTTCTCATGCTACTCTCAGTGCCTGCAAGTATTAAAGCAGCTCTACCTACCGAAATATCTGTGATACTATCTGACCACAAATTCATTCTGCCTCTGAGAATGATCTTGAAGGGTACTCTAGCTGGTATGCAATTAGCTGTGCATAAAGAAACAACTGTTAGATTAGCTTTGTTTTCTAAACAAGCAATCATGCTTCTTGTATAGGCTGAACTTCTCACTACCATGTTCTTTAAGCCAGCAACCTTCCATTGAGAAAATGACTCAAGTACAATCACTTTGAATCCTCCAACTAAATGTTGGCTATGATTTGTTGACTTTAGATACCCTTTTTATGCAAAGAAACTCTTCTACTACTAGAAAAAGCCTGCCTAGTCCAGTAGAATCTACTGCAAGAATATTTTGTCCTTATAAACATTGAAGAAAAGATGCTTTAGTGTGTGTAAGATTGATTCACTGAGGATGTTTTTGGTAATTTAAGGCTGCATATTGGGTGGTAACCTCCAACAGAAAATGCTTGCAAGAGGCCGGATGCTTTTCAAACAGATGCTGTGTGTTGGGGGGGCAGGACAAGGGATAATAATTTGTAAGGTCAACCAATATTCAAGCTAATTAAATGAGGTTAGCATCTCTACTACCTGCATGGCCTGCTTGTGGTAGCCCCCGCTGGCTTGTAACAAGTAGTTACAGTGCATCTGATAGAACCATTACACAGGTTCCTCTTAACTACTTTGCCCCAGGAAAATGTCTCTGTGGGGTTTTAAGGGGGCCCAAGATCTATGCTGTAGATCATATGATAATGCTTACAGTTGCATGGATGAGATCTGCCCCCATATCACAGCACAGCTTTGGCCCTAAAGGATTCCTTAGGTCATATGTAAAACTTCCCTTCAAGGGTGGCAGCTGTATACTTTGCAGCAAGCATACAGGAAAAGTTGATGGACTGACAGAGCATGACCAATGTGACAGGACTAAACCTAAACAGCCAGATGGGTTCACTTTCATTTTCACCTGCTGAAGGTGTCAGCTGTAAGAGCTGCTGAGGTGATTGCACTGATACAACTGCAGACTATAGAAGCGCTTCAGCTTTCATACAGAACTGCCACAAGTCTTATCCCGTAGCGGTCCAGATGTTAATGTGGCATGGATGCTGGAGCTTGTGCATCCTGTAAGAGGAGAGTGCCTGACAGTCATTCCCAAATTAGGTAAAAATGCCAAATTCTGACAAGCCTTTGCCAAGTGTTTCGTAGTTCTACAAAGTCACAAATGGAAGAGGGCTGCGTCCTCTAAATATTTCCCTGCTAGCAGGTCTTTCTGTATCCAGTTCAACTGCCAAGCACTTGTAGCCTCTTATTATTTTAGTGTGTGTGTCAGTAAATATCTTATCCTGCCAGATCTAACAGGGTTACAGCTTGGCAAAACACATTAGTAAAATAGCATTTGTTCATAGTCCAAAAATCAAAATATGTCCTGATCAAGCTGCTTTTAAATGTGGCCACCAGCTTTCTACAGGGCTGCTTATAAACCAGCTGCCTAAATCATATTACTTGTGCTAAAATTTTCTAAAATGGATGATTTGTAAATACACCATATTTGTCAAAGTGCTGTCTGTGTATTACCTGTATTTCTTTCTCCTAGAAGGTGTAACTCTTAAATGGTACGTTTTGCCTACTTTGCTTACAGTACTGTTTGTGGAATTTCTTATTGTATTGTGTTCCTAAATGCTGTAGATATGGTCTGAAATAAGTGTGGTGATACAACCCTTCTAAGCACCGATTTATCCGTATTATTGGTCAAACAGTATTCCTCTGGTGTTCTTAAGATTTATTAGTTTTATTAATTATTGTTGTTAAGGGGGGATTGTTAATTTTGGTTCTTTGTCTTACACCTTACTTAAAATATATGGGCTATGCATCACTGCTAGGTCAGCTCAAATGTTTATTTAAATAAATCAGAAACTAAAATAGCTATACTTCATGGCAATGGACATAAACTTGTCTGCCATGCTGGTATTTGGGGCAGTGTGAAAAACTGGAGCAGGGATCTGCTCAAGTGCTCTAGCTACACTTTTTATGGAATGTGCTTTCTCAACGCTTGTTTGTAATCACTCGTGCTTCTAAAGGGAGGCACTGGAGATGTTTACCAAAGGTGCTGCTGCACTGTAAAACTGCTGCTCTAACTTATAGCTGTTTCCTCCATTATCACCAGCTAATGCATCACAGGCTTGAGGCCAGGTGGCTGAGAAGCTGCTATTTTAATGCACCCTTTGTGACACGGTTGCATTAGGAGGCAGGCCTCCTTGGATGCCAGGGAGGAAGTAAGTAAGAAAAAAACCCCTTATCTCTAAACACCTTTATTCCTTTCTTTCAATACTATAGGGGCCAGCTCCATTTAACATCTCATCGGGGGATGTTAGAATATTTTACTGGGCCCAGATGGAGGGAAGCTCTGTGAAGTTGGGGTGGGGAAGAGGCAGAAGGGAAGGGATTTCTCTCCTTTATGCTGACAAGAGACAGTTTCCAGCAATCATGCTGAATCATTGTGGGCTCAAACTGCAGGTTAGGCTGTAAGTGGTTGCTTATTACCAAGCTATCCCAGTGATGATGTGCCAGTTGATCTGTGAGTCATAGAATCATTTAGGTTGGAAAAGACCCTTAAGATCATTGAGTCCAAACATTAACCTAGCACTGCCAAGTCCACCACTAAACCATGTCCCTGAGCACCACATCTACACATCTTCTAAATACCTCCAGGGATGGTCACTCAACACTTCCCTGAGCAGCCTGTTCCAATGCTTGGCAACCCTTTAGGTGAAGAAATTTTTCCTAATATCCAATCTAAACCTCCCCTAACAAAGCTTGAGGCCATTTCCTCTCCTCCTATCACTCCTTACTTGGGAGAAGAGACCAACGCCCACCTCACTAGAACCTCCTTTCAGGTAGTTGTAGAGAGTGATAAGGTCTCTCCTTAGCCTCCTTTTTTCCAGGCTAAACAGTTCCCTCAGCTGCTCCTCAGAAGATGGTGAAATGAGAATATTTAGTGCAAGATGATATAACCAGTTATATATAGTTGTTTACAAACCCTTTGGAGAATCTGAAATGTGAGAAACCCTCTTCTGTGTTGTTTTGGTTTTCCTCTGAGGGAATAATTATTTCCTCAGAGTTAGTAAAATCCGGCCAAAACTTAACTTCTCCATCTTTGGAGGGTGAATGAAGTTCTATGGATGCTTTCAAAAGCTTACTTTAACAGTTTTCTGAGACTGAATGATGGTAATGCATTTAGAGACTGGTAATTGGAGATAATTCCAATGAATTAGGCTTTGCAGACGTTAATGATATGCTAGAGGAATTCAGCTTATGAAGATCTACACTGTGCTCTTTTTTGTCTTGATCTATTGAATAGCTTCTCTAATTGTCTAATACATATTCTGGCAGTATTTGGGTTTCTTAAGCATTTACAGCCCAAAGAAACCAGCATGTGAATCTTCAGAGCAGTTAATATAATTAGTTCAAATGCCAGTACATGAAAGTAAAGTATCACACTCTTCATCGTAGGTGCAGTAAGATCTGCAAGGAACAGCTAACTTTGCATCTACAGACCAAGTAATCAGTCCCGGCTTGACTATTTTTTTATGGATGAATATTCATGCAAAATGCTAGTCTCAACCTATTATAGAAAGTATTGCTCATTCTGGAGAGTAATTTGCAAATGGTTGTGCTGGTATACTTCATTTCCCACACTGTGCAATCAGGAGGACAGCCTTGGTGAAAGAACTTGCAAAAAAAAATGCTAGTGGCAATGATGTACTGATAGGCTTATTCTTGCACCACCAGCCCCACTGGGTTAGACCTTGTCCTTCCTTCTGCAGGAAGGTAAGATTGTTCCAGTTAATCCACTTGGTAATACATTAAGATGTTCCCTGATGATAGCCTTAATTTTGTTTTGCTCTGTTGTCCCACCTCATTGAGACAGAGGGAATGAATCAATTTAATTCTGATGGGAGATAACTCATGTTTAACATGGTTTAAAAACTTGAGGATCTTTTAGTAGGGCATGCCTAATCTGGGCCATATGTACCTTGTGCCGGTCTGAAGTTTGACCGTGCCTATCTGACCAAATCAGTGGATTTTCATAGTGAAAGTTATTTGCAGCAGTGTCAGACCATAATAGCATATTTGCACACTGGCCTGAATAATCTCCATCCCCATGAGGTTTTGAGTTCTCTGTTCTTCTGTGGTGACTAGGTTATTTTTTTTTTGTTTTGAAAGTACTTAGCTGTTAGTGCTTGCTATCTTGCCCTTCACCTTTATCCAGTTTGGGGGGGTAGAACCTGCTACTTGAAGACCCAGCTGTCACAAATAAGGCATGCCTGTGTCTTTGCTATAATGTGGAACTGCTCCTTAGTGCCTGTTCTTCCAGCATCACTGGTCCCAGCTGTTAGGTTTTCTGCTGGCAGGGAAGGCTCCTTTATTGCTATTTATGCCCATGGCACCTTCGCTGTTTACTTGTTGAATGTATCTATATTAATAAACATGAGGGTGACTGGAGCATATATAAAGTTTTTACCTAGCAGTAAAACAAAAAATAAGTTTAATCAGATAATGCTACCTTCCCAGTTTAAGAAAATGAAGTATTTCCTAGTAAAAACAGTAGTAGCAGTGATTTAACAATGTAATCTGATCTAATATTAGTAACAGCCTGTGCCTTTAGGGAGCAGTATAATATCCAATCCACTGAATAAAGTCTGTCTCACATTAAATTCTGGATCCCTTTTTAAAAAGATGGCTTCCCAGAATTGTTTCAGTAATTTCATAAAGACCCATGGTTTCCTACATCTTTTTCCCAGTACCATAATCAGGCTGGGGAAATTACATTGGCCCCCAAAATATAAGGAATGAGGAAATAGTGCTGTCTTACAAAAATGTTCTCCTGATGTCATGAGTACCTTCACCTCATGTCTTAAGCTTTCTATTCCTCCCCTTGTGTCTGGGCAGGAAGAAGCCCATCAGGGGAGTCTGCCATGCACAGATTGCCATCTGTGTCTGCATCGCCATGTCTTCCAGCATAAGCCAAAATCTTACTCTTGGTCATTTTCCCCAGTAAGCTGGAAGGGGGTGGAAAGAGTGTCCCAAGAAAGCAAGGAGGCTTCTAGTCAAGGCCATGCTTGATGGAAAGAAGTAGCCAGGAAACCCTATGGAAGACTTAATACTGGCAGAGCTGGAGTTGGAAGCCTGTTTATGTCAGGTTTTAATAATTTCTGGAATTTTGTATACATACCAGTGAAAGGGTGTAGCAAGTCTTCATTAACCCTTTCAAAATGAAGCAGCACACACCCTCGCTCTTACATTTTTGGGGGGATTGTTGTTTGCATATTTTTATGGATTTGTTGGGGAGTTGAAGATGTCAGATGATCAGCCATAGTAGCAGGAGAGCTGCCAGAATCATTTGCTTCTCTTGGATGAGTATATTTTTCAAAAGTTATGCCCAGGCTTAAACAACAGCAAGGCAGAGGTTGTAAGACATCAACTGGATCACAGTGCGTGAAGAGTCCTGAGGGCAAGCAAAAGTTTGCATTGCAAGAAGTGGAAAAAATGCTGCTTCTCCGTGTGAGGTGGATTGCTCCATATCGTTGTTATTTGCAGTGTGTTGCAGAATGATTCCCCTCTCCCAGACGTTGCTTCGGTGTCCTAAATTGTGTTTTAGCCCCAAAAGTAGGTCATGATGCAAAAGCACTGTGCTGGTGGCTTTTTTTTTAAACCAATCTCAGGTTTCAAGATAAACTTGAAAATCTCATTTCAGTCTTCATTTGGTGTCAGTTGTAGGGTGGCTTAGGCACGATATCCTTGTAGAACAAGCTGGTGTATGCTGTTGTGTTTCAATGCCTTTGATTACCTGAGTGATGGATTAAATGTTAGGACATGTCAACTGTGGTTCTTTATGCACCCAGTTAGCCTTAACCTTTTTCCTTTGGCAGGCTTTTAGTGATTCAAAACAGGTTACTCCAGTTTAATGTAAGACTATTTTAAAATTAGAGCTTAACTTTCCTCTCAGGATCTGGAATAATGTTGCTCATACATGGGACTGTTGTTAAATAATACATGGTATAATGCGCTTTTAAAAAATTATTCCTGAATAAGTATAGTCTTCCCCCTCTGATAGGGTTAATACAGTTCTATTTTTAGAAAGCAGTAGCTGAAAACCTTTCTGTGTTTGCATTTAACTATGTGAGAAATCTTAATAGGAATTTAAACAACTACCTGCCTGTAATTGCTGCCTTTTTGAACCAAAGGCCTCATGACTTACTTATATGATGCCACTTCTAGAAAGTCACAAGGCTTTTTGAGTCTAAACTTTATGATGGAAAAACTTAATCTGACCACAGAAGGATACAGCCTCTTTCACAGAATCACAGAACGGTAGGGGTTGGAAGGGACCTCCAGAGATCACCTTGTCCAACCCCCCTGCGTGAGCAGCACACCCAGAGCAGGGGGCACAGGACCGCGTCCAGGCGGGGTGTGAATGGCTCCAGGGAAGGAGACTCCACAGCCTCTCTGGGCAGCCTGGGCCGCTGCTCTGGCACCTGCACAGGAAAGGAGTTTTTCCTCATATTTAAATGGAACTTCCCGTGTTCCAACTTGCGCCCATTGCCCCTTGGCCTGTCATCGGGCACCACTGAGTCCAGTCCCATCCTCCTGACACCCGCCTTTCAGATACTTATAAGCATTGATGAGATCCCCCCTCAGTCTTCTCTTCTCCAGGCTGAACAAACCCAGGTCTCTCAGCTTTTCCTCATCAGGGAGATGCTCCAGTCCCCTGATCATCTTGGTGGCTCTCCGCTGGACTTGCTCAAGCAGTTAGTTCCCTGTCCTTCTTATACTGGGGGGGCCCAGAACTGGACACAGTATTCCACTGTGACTCCTTTGCTGAACTTCAAGTAAAGTAGTTGCCTGCATTTGTCCAGCTGGGCCAAAACCTCCAGGTATGTTTACTAGATGCTTTTCTTTCTACTGCAGTGGCTGAACACTTGAGTCTTGACATGGGCCAAAGAAACTTCCCTTGTGGTCAGTTCTTGTTACTATAAACAGCTGCTAATAATTAGCACCAGAGCTGCAAAACAACTGGGAAGAAAATAGCTGCCTGTTGGCTATGCAAGTGGTGTTCTGCCTTGCATCTGGCAAGTACTAGGAGGCAGAATACATGATAACTCTCACAGCATGACTGAAGATCCTTCTCTCTTCTAAAAAGGAGCTGTCTTGAGCTGGGCAGGCAAGTCTGCTTTTTGACCTTGTAGCTGCAGGGATCCACCAACAATGTGAGCTGCAATTTCACACTGGCTTTGGGTATTCCCACCCGAAGCAATACTTCTAGCTGCCCCTATTCCTCCCTTCCCCTGTTATGTTGATATGGAGCCATGCAGCCATGCAATCAGGTAAAACCAACTTGACTTTATAGAGGATTGATTTAGCTTCTTGGATGTGTTTTTTTGTCAGCTTAGCTTTCAACCTAGATCAGTTACACTGTGTGGTTCAGTACTTTGATGCTTGTGTGGCTGTGCAGGAAGGGGTGGGAGTAAGGAACCAGGGGCAAAGAAAATGAAGAACAGACTGCTGCTTTTAGAGGAACTACTTGTTTATGCCAGCTTCAAGTGATTGAGAAACCTATGGTGTAAGCAGTAGAATATGCTGGTAATCACAGAACAGTAGGGGTTGGAAGGGACCTCTGGAGATCATCTCGTCCAGCCCCCCTGCGTGAGCAGGCACACCTAGAGCAGGGGGCACAGGACCGCGTCCAGGCGGGGTGTGAATGTCTCCAGGGAAGGAGACTCCACAACCTCTCTGGGCAGCCTGGGCCACTGCTCTGGCACCCGCACAGGAAAGGAGGTTTTACTCATATTTAAGTGGAACCTCCTGCGTTCCAACTTGCACCCATTGCCCCTTGTCCTGTCATCGGGTGCCATTGAGAGGAATCCAGTCCACTCACCTGTAATGTATTTTATGTGATATTCCTATCCAAGCAGCTGACTGTAAAATAAAACTACCATTGCTAGAAAACAGGCTGTCCTAGTGAAAGTGTAGTTTGTTGTTACAATTTGAAGCTGCGACCAGGTTTGTACTGCAAAGGGTATCTATCTCTTCAGCTGCTACTACCTCTGTAGTGGAAGCTGCTGTCCCTAGGACAGATCTGTAGAACAAAATTAATCATGGGGGGAGTCATCTATACAAAATTGGCTGGATCGGCATCTTACGGAATAATTTTTAACATATTTTGAGAATCCACAAATTTGTGTGAGGTGGTGTAGCCACGCTTGCGGAGGGATGAAAGACAGCCTTGCCTTTAAGAGCTGCTCTTTCACAGCAACGTGCAGTTGCTCTGTTGGCTTGGTGGAGCACCAGAGGATTTGAACTCAAAACATTAGTAATTATCCTTGGACAAATGCCATTTTACTCTTGAAAAGGCACAAGTCCAAACGATGTATCATTTTGCAAGCCAGTCAGATGCTGAAGCAGAACCCAGGGTCCATTTTGCATTTAATCATAGAAGGAATAATAAGTGATGTTTGTCTGCAACATTGGGGTAGAAGTGTTCAGCCAAACATTTATTTAATTTGAGGAAAAGCCAGATAAATTCAGAATGCCTTTGTTTCCAATGCTAATATTAAAGTTGTACTTAAATCAGTCTAGATAACTTTTCAGAAGATGGCCATATTACTTGAAAAACCGTAGCATAAACCAACCTGGCAGAAAAGTTAAGTATTTGACAAATAAATGGAATGACTGGGCAATTACAGGCTTACCAGCCTAGCATGATTCACAGGTGAAATAGTAAGGTTAGTAGCGTGTATGTCTGGGATGTACTCACTGAAGAATTGAAGGAGGGTGAAGCGTAAGACTGAGAGGAAAAAAATCTTGTCCTATTAGACTGGCAGCTTCTGGACTCTTAGGTTTCTTTTTTCAAGTCAAACATTTGAATATTTCATGAAGTAGAAGTACATGTACCTTGGTTTTTTTGTTGTTTATGGTTTTCCCGATGTGTCATGCAGAATGTCCCATTAGGATCTGTTAGTGATCCAATGACAACTGTGACTAGAATCATTAAAGCCTAGTGAAATTTTGGAAAAATTGGTTCTTGGCTATTTTCCCTTTTGAAAAGGCATTTGTATACAATGACGGCTCAAGGCATCTCTTAATCCTTCCTTTCAGGGTCAAGGAGATAGAACTCTCTTAAACTGTAGAATCTTTGTTTGAGCTAGAGTATTTCCTACATTGCTAGAAAACAATTCCTGTGGAGAAAAACTGAATGCAGCTCTTCCCTGTGATTTGAGGAGACTTTGATCAATCTGTATACTTGCATGTAAAAGAAAGTAGTGATAATGGAAGAGGCAGATCTTGAAGACATGAGATGGCTAGATAAGTTACTGGAAGTTAATGCAATAAACTTTAAAGACCAGGATGAGAGAAGGGGGTAGTTTGCCTCTGCTCAGTCCCCCGCCTTGTTCCCTTAGATAGCCAATAGTTTTTGGACAGAACTGTTTCCATGCTTTTCAGTATGCTCATTCCAATTTTCTTTAGGCCGTGCTTATTTTTCCCCTTCAGAATTTAGGATTTTGTAACTAGCGCACGCCTACTCAGTTGAAATGAATTGTTTCTTACACCAGTAAATGCCTTCAGGTTTGCCTAGTGGCTTCAGAGGAAGAAAGTCCTCCTAAAGAGTTGAAAATTTCTCATGGTATCCAGTTGGGCCCATTTAACTGTATCTACTTGCCAGGCTTTCTTACTGCTTACTGAAGTATGTGTGTGATTACCTGAAACTTGCTGCATGCTCCATAGCTTAATTAAAGTCATATGCTCTGGCACTGCTTCAGAAAATCTAGTTGCTTGTCAAACAAGACATTCCTATTCCGTGTAATCAAGAGATATCTGGAAACATGCATTAAAAATAGTTCAGTCTTGAAAGATTTGGACAGGACCACTGTTAACCCCATTTATTTTGGGATTGATGGGTGTACTACCAATCTGACCTCCAGATGATGGTATCCCAAATGCAAAACCACTGCTTGTCAACCTGTAAGTCCTAAACTTACAAAACACGCTGAGAAGTGTGATGGAAGTCATTTGCCCAAGGCATTGTGTTGCCTAATTGTCTAGCATGACCTTTTTGTGCATCTCTAGCATCTTGGTGCTCACTAGGGAAAAGAAACCCACTGAATTTTGTGGGCCACAAATATGGCCTATATAACTCTTCCTCTTCTTTGGAAAACCCCAAAGACAGACAGTAATTTTCCTCTGGTTCTTCAATTCATGTGCCTTGTCTGTGAATGCTACTGATTTGAGGCATGGGATTATTGTGATATAGCCTTGTCAATCCCATAACATGTTTTGTGCTTCACATAGTCATGTTATGACTTATGCCTAGATGGAAGACAGATAGTAAAAGTATAACAGATAAGATTACAAACAATTTGAGCAGTTTTTATAAAGTTTTGCTTACAGATCAGTTTTCAGAATATATCACTTGCCTGTTTTGTTGAAATATTAACTACCGCTTTATAGGTTTTTTCATTGTCGCAATGTGGCCAAAGGTCAAAGTAAAACATGTGCAATTAGGTTGAAGAACTAGTATAATCAGTCCCCTCCTCCCATCTACACTTTGCAAGATCAGGAATATTTCTGTATCTAAATGTCTCTTCATACCCAACCTCTGTACAGTGTCCAACATGAACCCCTTTTCACGGCTGAAATTCTTCATTTTACTTCCTTATTCTTTGTTACTCATGAAAATGCCTTTTAAAACTTTATGGCAAGTATAGTGAGAGTGCGTGGCGGAATGAGGAACATGGCCGCAGCTTCCTGACATAAAGGCTGCTCATGTGCCAGTTTACATTTTAAAATTATTTTGTTTAGCTGCTACGTGGCTGGATGGTCAGAAAGGTACAGATGAAAGAGAAGCAGTCTTTCTGAAACCTTTTGCTACCATGCCTCTCGACATCTGTTTGAGGAAGGGATGCCAGCATTCTAAGTACCTGTTCTGCTTGAATGACAGGTAAAATGTAAGCCTAATTCATCACTTATTTAAAAATATAATAATAATGCTGGCATGTTTCTTAGGTGGACTCCTCATGCAATGAAGCCTTTGAACCACATGATTAAAGGGACTGTATTGGCAATGACCATGGATATTCAATACTACAATAAAAAAAAAAAACTGTCAATTAAGATTTGGTTTTACTAGCCAACAAACGTGATAAAAATACTTGTGCTAGGTGTAGACATGGGAGAGTGTCCTCTTTGGTATTTTAATCCAGCCCCTCTTTAGACGCCATTTACTTTGGAGTTCTTTGCTGCATAAAAGCTCCTGTAATATTTACTTCCAGCAGGTAAATGAATTTGTCCCTTTTCAGTAAGGAAGAATGCCATTATTTAAACTTGCGAAATTCAAAATGAGCTTGGAAAAAGCAGCAGCAGAATCTGGATTGGTCTAAAATGAGTATGAACACAACCTAGCAGGACTTTACGAAAGAACTGGAAGACCTTTCTGAGAGGCTCTTGTTATTCTCTGGCTCTTGTATTAGACGTCCCCTTGAAGTCAGATGAAAGTGCTGCAGGAAGACTAGTGTTATGCTTACCACAAAATTGTCATAATGGAACAGTAATTCTCTGTTCCTTTATCTAAAAGCTGTCCATTGTGCCTCTTGCTGTTGCACTTGAATACTGTAACTGCTTTTTCTGGCATGTTTAAACTATACTGTTCTTATCTGCTTCAATTACAGCTTCAAAGTCTACCTCCATCTATCATCCATTATTTCTGTCTCTTAAATTATCTGATTACTCCCCGTCATCTTCCACTTCAAGAATAACTTTCAGTCATCCCGGAAGAGTCTTGCTCAAATGGGCTAAATCTCAGATACCCTTGTTTGTCCTGCCTTTTTATCCTTTCCAGTGACAAATGCGCCCAGCCTGGTGTCATCCTGCTTGCGCGTGCAGGCTGCCCCAGTGCATCATAAAATGTTCTGGTGTGATGATCTGCCTTCCTCTCTGTGCCTAGTTCTGATACCCTGTAACTGCCTAGCAAATGAGGTGTTTAGGGAAATTGAGTTAAATCCTTCATAGACAGTGACAGGAGGGGAAACTGAGGATCAGAAAAAGCTAGAGCCTTTAGAGCCATCTTGTACAGCAGTGTTATCCATGACCCTTTGTCTGTAATACAACACACGTTCTGAATGATTTCTGAATAATAAAAGCTGATATGTAAATTTTAAATTCTACGGAATGCAGTTTTGCCTGAGTCTGCCAGCAATTAAACATTTTATGACTAGTCTGCAATTAAAATAATTGCTCCTACTCTGGAACCTGTGTTTTGTAGGTTTTACTCACCCAGGACTTGTGTTAAGAAAAATGGATGCGTGGGGTTCTTTTTAATACACACAGTATTTAACTTCATATTTATGATACGAATAGCCATTCAAGGATTGAGCTGGAGCGTGAGACACTAAAAAAATTAAGAGAATCACATCCCTTCACCTCCTGATGCAAGTTCAACACTGTACTAACTACTGGAAGGAGGCAAATGAACTCTGCCCCATGCAGGAGATTAGCAAATCCCAACCCTGACTGGTAGAAAGAAGAAACTTTATAAAAACAAGGTCCTTATGAAGAACTTGAAAAAGTACCTGTCTGTGCCATCATTCCGTAACGCTGGGCAGTGCATCTCAACTCCTCCTGTTAATTCTGAGTGGGTGGAAAAACACTTTCTTGAGTCCTTTTTGTTCTGAGCAATTTAATGCTTATAGGTTAAAACTTGGAACTTAACTCTGTTTATATCATTTGTGTTCAGTAAGTTATTTTAACTTCTCTCATGTGATTTAAAGGTTTAACTAGCTCAGAAGTAAATCATAGTATTAAGTTGTTATTGAAGTGATCAAATCTGAGAACTCCAGTAATCTTGGGGAGCCTGGGAGAAGTAGCACAGACCAAAAAAGATGCTTTTGAATGGAAGAACAAAATACATGCAGTAAACCCACTGAGGGTACAGCTCAGAGGAGGGTATCAGCAGGAGGGAGTGCTTGAGATCATGTTCCTGTGCTGCACTTCTAGCAGAGCAGTGTGTCAGGTCACGCTGAGACAAGAGTTGCTGTTGTGATGTTCTTTAAACCCGAAACATGTCATCTTTTTCTTAAGGCTCATTTTTAGGTTCACCGCTTAATGATCTGGTTTATGCTTTAGCCCACAAAGAGTTTTTGTTGCCACAACTGAAGGGGCAGTGAACTGCAGCGTGGGGACTTCTTAGGCCAGCTCTGCTGCCAAAGCCAGCATCTCGTGGAACCATCCCCCGAGGGGTTTTGTCCTGGGATAGGAGTTCAGACACAGTGTGCATAGTTGTGAATATGCATCCTTCCAGTACAAACATTATGTAATCTGACTTTTTATAAAATGCTTTCTTTTTTCTCCTAACTCCTTAAGCACATTTTGATTGACATAGTACAGTATGTATGTCTGCTTAGAATTTGTGGCACAAAGGACAGGGAAATACAGGAGAAGCTTGTTTCACCTGGTTGGAACGTTTTTAAAATAATTTTAATGTATGGTGGAAGATATTGTACCATTCTGCTTTCATGGACTTCAGAAGCCTCATAGGATGTGGGAGTAAGATGCTCTGGTCTTGTGTGCAGAAAGTGAAGGTGGATACATATGCTGTATATATCTTAGAAGTTTAAATATTTAGATATCAATCCTTAAAGTTATATTCCTAATGGCTTATTTTTGCTCATGCTTGCTTGAGGAATATCTTCGTTACAAGATGGTGTGATAGTTACTGCAAAATAACCAGCAACTTCCAAAAGTCTAAACAGAGATGTCTGTGTGGCCAGTGAGTAAATGGTAATTGATGAATCATCTTCCTGGCATAGTACTGGAATATCCTACGCTGTTTCTGAAATGGAATCTGCATTAAATTTCCCAGAATTTTAGCCTTGTGCTTGATGTTCTCAGGATCTCAGACAAATACACCCATATATTTTTCTGTATCTTCATGTAGGACCACAAACTGGAGGAACTTATGAGTACGGTTAAGCATCATTTAAATATGAGGAGTAACTGCATTTCAATGGAAAGTCCAGGGGTAGGAGGGAATGTGGAATAAAAGACCCTACACTAGACAAGGACAATGGAAAACATTAAGCAGGAAATAGGGTATATAGTTAAGG
>VZTV01081383.1:2949-22195 GCA_013400875.1 Anhinga rufa | reverse complement strand
GTCGCCATGGCAGCGCGGCACGCCCGGCGGCGGCCGGGGCAGCCGCCATTTTGCACCCCCGGGGCCCGCGGGCCGCCCGCCCCGGTGCCCGGGGAGGCAGGGCCGGCTGCTCCCTCGGCCACAGGCCTCGCCGCCTCTCCGGGCCCCCCGGCTGAGGTAAGCGGCCACGGTGTGCTCAGCGCGGACAAAAAACCACTTAAAACACACTTCCGTAGTCAGTGACTTCAAGTTTTCTGGCAGCTCCACGTTCGCTGCCTCGGAGACATCCGGAGCAGAGGCTCTCCGTTAAGGATTTAACACCCGCAGGCGCCCCCTCTCCGTCCCCCGGTCTCCCCGGGCTTCCGAGGAGCGGGAGCGACCCAGGCTCTGCCGGGCGCCGCGCCTGGCACCTGCAGTTTGCAAAGCAACGGCCTCCGGAGGCAGGACTGCGCGGCAATATGGCAATATCGCAATATCGCGGAGCGATACCGCGGGCTGGAGCCTCCGCCGGGGAGCGCGGGAGAGCGCGGGAGCGCCGCTCCGGCGGGCGATGGCCGCCGTGGAAGGAGGCTCCCCCTTGGCAGCGGCGCCCTCATCTTCTGTAGTGGCGGTACCCTGCCTCTAATGGTTGCTTACTCCACCCTCGAAAAACACAGCTCAGTCAGTCCCCTTTGGAGTTGAAAAGGCCGGCGGGCATGTGGCGCACTCTTCAAACATGTTTTACTTTTATCAGGATAGTAATTTTCAGATGTAGATATTGCTGCTTTTGCCAACAGACTGTAACTATACTCTTCAGTAGATTAACAAAAAAAATTACCTGATATATTAGCAATCTAGACTTGTTTTCCCTTTGCACAGCTCCCTTACTTTTCTTAAGACAGAGCCATGTTTTCAGGAGGCCTGTTAGTAAAAGTGAGCACCACATCTGTGGAGAAACTAATCCCGAAAGAATACGTACAAAATAAGTATTTGCAATTACGTATTGCTTGAAAGCATTTTTCCATCTCCTGTTTTCGTCAGTAGTTTATGTAAAACATACGTGGAGCCACATGTGGAAGACCATTAAGACAAAATAAGTTAGGGAGACAGTCTTCAGGGCCAGATATACTGTAAGAATATCACCTCAGAGATATAATTAGCAATGTAATCCACTCATTATGCAATTGCTTGGGTGGCAGCATAAACCGATCTGAATAGTGTTACTTCCACATCTTTGAGTAAATATTTTACTTCATCGTAAATCCAATGATACTGTTATGAGTATTTTTTTATAATAGTAAAATTATAAATGAGAGGAGTCACGAGTAGAAATTGTGAAATGGGACATGGATGAAACTAGTTGCTGAAAAGGAATGCTACAAATACTATTAAAACAGATTGCAAGTGCTCAGATAAAGTACAAGATTACTTGTATCTTCTAGTACAAGCTGGCAAATATATTCTCAGTTTCTGGCAATATATTCCCACTTTTTTGAATGGAGAGTATAGTTTGCTGGCTTACTTTATTTTTTCTCCCTGATAGTATATAATTCAGAATTAAAGAAATACTTGTTTAAAGAGGCTCAGTTCAACTAGGCAAGGTGAGTTTCTCATTTACTTCACCGGGTGACTCAGAAGAGTTCCTGGGTGGGTATTTTTCTGCCATGCTGCAGGGGCTGCTCAGCTAACGGCTACCCAGAGCTGGTCGGCTGTTGCTGCTGTCTGCAGTCATCAAAGCTCTCAGTCATTTCACCTGTACAGGGTAATTAATACCTGCAGCTCCTTAAAACGAGTACATTTCAAAACAAAATCAGCCTTTTCCTGTTACTGCTACCTACAGTTAAAGACTGCCTGCCTGGGTTGAAGCAATTCATTGAATTTCCCTCCATCAGAGGTAGGGTGCTGCAGCTCAGCAGGAACCCCTGCGCACCTCTGAGCTGCAGCTGGCCGTGTGAGGCACAAAGCATGTGGGCCTGTGATCCTCTGCAGTCTGCAGTGACACAGTGATTACCCACTCTTTTTCAGACACGGTTCCTAGGCATAGGTTTTCTGTTTCTTTGTGAAACAGTGTTCAGACTCCAGAATTGCTTAAGCAAATATTCAGTAAAAAACAAATTACATCCTAATTTGTATTCTGTGTTTATTTAAAAAAAAGAAAATACACAGAAATTTGTAAACATTTTTACTCCTGATTATGGGTAGCTTGTTAATGTTGTAAATTAGAAAAATACGTGAAAATACACCCACTTCCACAGTTTTCTTTCCACTGTGGAGTATTTTCTGGACTTAATCCTATCACAGGAACATGAGGGAGATACAGCCACTTGCAACTCTTGATCTCTGGCTACTTAAATTCCTTTGACCTCTTTGGTTCTTCACTCAGACAGTCCCCTGTGTTACAGAGCTTGACGATTTTGTTCCTTAGCAAAAAGCACATGATAAAATGCCTACAAGGACTGGCTAACTTAGAGCTACTTAATTTTATTAACATCTTGTTTCTTTTACCTAGTCTGCTGTTTTTGAACAGTTAGGTTTTATTGTGCATAAACTCAACATCTGTTCTGCATACCCACAGCAGGTCCAATGTTTTCTAAAAATTATACATACATTAAACAGTGGTTTTGCAAAGGTCATCACAAATTAGCTTAATATATGGTAGTTCTTCAGAAGTTCTGGAATTTATGAAATAAGGATTTCTTTCTAATTTCTCTGTTTTCCAACAACTTGACTTCTGCCAGCTCTTTCAAAGACAGAGCTACCAGCCCAAAGCAGACCATTACTGGATGAGGGCTTTGCAGCCACATGGGTACCGCTGTGTCATGTATTTAGAAAATAAGCTATCTCACAAAGCAGAGCTAGTTGGGGTAGCTCTATGACACCTCTCGTTTCCTTTTTATATCTAGATCTAAAGTTGTGATTTTTCTTCCATTTTAAAGCCTGTAGCTAAAAAGAGGTTCTAGACTACTTTTCTAGGCTTGTAGTCACCTGTTGCGTTGCAAGTGTAATATCAAGTGTAATACTTGATACAATTCTTCAGTTTTAGAACTGTCTTTTGAATTGAAATCTTCATATTACCGTGCTGCCTCTACCTAACATTTCGCTACGTTTCCATTTTATGCTTTACTGGCAATTCTAACTAACAGTGGAACAAACAGGAAAAGAGGGACAGTCAGAAGTACAGTTGATGAAAGAGGACAGGGATCACAAATGGGCTGCTGCTCTGGGATCTCATTAAGCATCTAAACATGTATATTTATCTCACAGCTGTAAGACTGCTGGTGTAGTTGAGATCTACCAAAGATAGGCTTTGACCCTGCTTTTGTGATTGATTTGCTGTGTGATACTGTGTTATACTTAAGGGACAGAAATAGATGTAAAAATAAATCTAAAAGCAAAACTTATAAAAAGTCTTTAATAAAATTTCATACAGTTTTAAAATTACACAAAACTAAATAATTCAGTGGAACATTTCAATACAAGCTGAAAATAAAATAACATTTATTATCCAAACTCTGAGAAGAACAAAAAGCAAAAGGTGAAGCTGGAACTGTCCAAAGTCAGCTAGGAATCTAAATGCATAGTTTGTACTAAGTTAAAATTAACCTTAAAGTAAATTAGGTTTTAGTAAATTTTAAGTTTTAGGATAATTCAGTGTTTTGGTTCCATCTATGTACCAATGAAAACAGTGCAGTCTAAGCAATGGTCAAACATTTTAATTGCATCCAGCTCCTTATGAGACAATTTAGACAGTTTTCTACCTGCCTAATCTGTTAAATTAGCCCCTAAGGTCGCGGGACAAGTGGATTTGCTCCATCCGCTGTAAAGTAGCCACGAAGCAGCCTGTGCAGTGCAAGAGAAGCTGCCAGAAGCCTAGTGACCCTGTTCCACTTACCTAAAAAGCTTGTTAGTATCTTTAAATGGCAGTCATAGTTGAATAGAATTTTCCAGAGGATTTGGGATTCTTCATTTTGTTTAAATAGGAAAATGCCAAGAGATAAAGATTATTAGTTTAGTCACTAGCATCCCACCTACTCTGTGTATTTTTTCCTTGGAAATGGCAAATTATTTCAACCTAGTGGTTAACTCCCCCAAAAAGTTATCCTCAGTTAGCACAAAGCCTTGTCTTGACAAAAATATGATGACATAGCCTGTTTGAACAATCATGTTTGGCACTGATTGCTGGAACTAGCTAAACTTTGCAGATCACTAGAAAAAATTAGTTCTTCAGCTGAATAACCTGGCATTAATACCGAAGAGTACAAATGTAGGAACAGATATGAGGGGTGATCCAACAAACCTCTAGCACCTACAAATTCATACAGCAAAGCAGCGGGCTGTTGCACTGAGAATCCAAACCATCCAAGAATTAACCCCTCCTCCGGAATCAAATAGGTAAATAGTGTTATTATATTATCCATATGAAAATAACCACTGAGTATGTCAGCAACAGCTTCTCCAATATGAGCATTTAGAACTTTCCCCAAAAGAGTGTGCTTATTTTAATTTAATTAATATTTATTAATTATCCAAAGCTGCTCTTTGTTCTTTAGTCAACTAAAAAAAAAATGCTAACTTCCTCCATTTCCTCCTACAGAACGTTTTACCAGATGCTTCATTTGTTTAACAAAAAATATGTGTCCCTTGACTCATAATTCTGAGACTGTAATTTCTAGAGCCACTTCTGTAATGACTACGAACAATGTGTGATGAAACCAAGAAGCGATGCTGCTATTGGGGAGTGTTACTTGTGCAGGAGACTTCAGACAGGGAATCGGTCAGTGCTTGGTCTAATTTGGGAGTCAGCCCTGCCTTTAGCAGGATGTCGGACTAGCTGAAGCTGACCTCCAGTTCTTTCTGCCCTGAATTTTCCATGATGCTAAACACAGATTTGTACCAAAGGTCTTTAATTCCCAGGAACTCAACACTGCATTCTGCTGGGCCTCTACAGCAGTGACGTGCTTTGGTTGCTGTGTGGGGTCCACTCACAACTACCTAAGTGAATGCTCACAGCCTGCCGCTGAGCAGGGTTCACCAGTTCTTGTCACACAGGGACCCGCGAGGACCAGTGTTTGGGAGGTTCTGAGTCCTCCAGTTCCACGGGCAGGCTGGGGAAGGTGCAGGCACTCGTCACTTTTGGATCTGAAATTTCTACCAACATATTAAAGAAAGATGTTCAACGTAGGATTTTAGGCTCTACAATCTGTTCATGTACCTTAGTGTGGTCTCCAAAACAGTGTACAAATCTGCTGAAGCCCCATTTTTATTTAAGTTTGTTTTTGTTTGTTTTTTTTTTTTTTCACAAATGTCCATACATGTATATATAAATGATGTTTGCTGTTTACTAAAATGACTGGACGCAGTTTAGTTCATACGTGATTTTTTTTTGTCCCTGCAAGATTAGTAAGAAAATAGATGTGCAATTTTAAAGACTACTTTGTTAATTTGTCTCTGTTCTCAGTAAATGAATTTTTCTATAGAAAAGTAGTTGGATTCTTCTTCATTCTGATTTTTATTAGCAGTATGCAGCAAAAAACCCCAGTGAAGTCTGACTACAAAATTATTTCTAAAAATGAACAAAACAATTTAGTCTTGTTATATGCTCCATCTCTGTATTTGCCAAATTAAGGCAGGTGTTTAGCTGAGACGATGTTTTTGGAATTAATAAGGTTGTTGGCATCAGCCTTGAGTTGTCTCCTGTAGCTTGTTCTCCTTGCTTGTTTAAATAATACACATATCCTATCCACAGGAGCTTGCACAAATATTTTGTTACTAAATAATTGGGAGGCATTTTTCATGATGAGCAGTGAGTAGTGCTTACTTAATGCTAGGGGTTTTTTAATAAGACATGCTGGGAAATTATGGAAATAGATGAAAGCCTTTTTTTTGTCAGCTAATATTTAGTGGTTGAAATTGATTTAGTAAGATAGAGTAAGCTATTGTATCCTATTTTGTTTAGCTTGTTTTATTACTTTATCTAGTATTTAGTTAAATCAACAGTCTTTGCTTTGTTTTTTTTTAGTAGATTAAATTCTTTACATTCAGATGAACTTAATTTTTATTATGGTTTTGAGATATAACTTTTAATGCAGTTAATTTATACTCAATGTACATATGATATGTACAGCGTACAATGATAGTCTATGCTTTATTGGGTGGGTGAGAAAAAAATGTTTTGTCCAAGGTGTAACCACAGATAACAACAAAACATTTATCTCTGATTTTCTTTTCACGGCGTTTCAAAATTAATGTAATAACTATGATTAATGTAACTTCACAAAATTGTAGCTATGTGCTTAGTTGTTTGAGGCATTAGTCACACACACACACATATATATATATTTACTTGTGGTTGATAATAGGCAAATGAGGTGAACAGAAGAAAAGAGATGGAAGATTCAGTTATGAAAACATCAGGTTGGTGTGGCCTGTTTGCCTCAATCTCTTTAAAATTTAGGCAGACACAGAAAGCAGTTTATGGGATGATTATCTGCATAGTCCGTAAGGCACTCCTCATACAGTCTTAAGTTAAGAAAAGATAGTTACTGGCTCCTCCCAGATTACCACCACGAATCCAATTAACTACAGGAAATACCGTGGCAACGTCATTCTGCTTCTCTTCTGTAAAATGTGAATTCCCTACAACATATTTCTTGTGGTTGCTACTGCAACAATGAAGGGATCAACAATCACTCATTCTTTTTACGGGGTAACAGGTAAGGTATTAAATTGAAATTACTGAAACTCTATTAAAACTCATATATATTTACTATGGTTTTGACTATATGACATTTAAAAATAATTCCTCTAAGTTGCAGAGTTAATTTTTAAACTTTTCCACTTCTGAATGCTGTTAAAATGCATTGCTGACAATATTTCATTCTTCTGTATGTCTTACAAGTCTGATAGTCTCTTAGTAAACATGATATTCACGACCAAGAGTATCTGAGTCACCAGTTTTATATGTAGAACAGTTAATATATTCATTTTACGCCATCTCCTTTATAATTCTCAATAGTAATTACTGGCTGCCAGCCTGTTCAAGGTAGTTTAAAATAACTTGTGTTAACTATTGGGTTAACACTACCACAGAAAGCTGACGTGACTTAAATAACATGAATCAAGTCAATTGGTAGACCTGTCCATTGGTTTAGCTTGCAGTTTCTTGCTATTTATGTCCAAAAATCTATGAATAGCAAATACTGAATCACCCGACCAACACCTACATAATCTTCTGATGAATTATCTTCTTTTGTCTCTTTGGTATGTGAAAGCAGTTACAGTCCTTGGTAAATATCAAACTTAATGATTAAATGACATTCACCTTTTACTAAAACAGATGGGAAATATTTTTTTCCCAAAAGGGGAAAACCACATACAGAAGTAACAAATCAGTTCTGATGTGGTCCCGATGAAGTCACCGAGTTTTGCTGCAGCTGTAGTATGGTTCTGCTATGTAAACTACATATAACTAAATATATGAAAATTTGTTTAAATGATGACCTTCTCTTCTCTCTGTCCTATATCTATGTTTATTCTCTTTTTCCAATTTTTTGGTGTTTGCTTGTAGGTAGTAAACATTCAGATTTCAAATAAGCCTAGGGAGTTGAGGTGTGTGCCTACTCAAATATGCGTGCTCAGTGTTAAAGCTGCCTTTGAGTCTTTTGTTAGTTGTAGCTTAGGTATTTGTGAAATATCTGCTATCAGCAAGCTTTTTTACTGATACATACATTAGAACAACAACCTCTGCATTTTGTTTTGTTGTTCATAATAATCAAGTTTAACAAAAACCAGTTGTCTACAATTTTTACAAAACTTTAGAAATAAATGCTTTGTTATTCATGGCAATGTTAAAATTAGGTAGTCTATTGTAATTTAAAACATGATTTCAATTACCAGTGCTTCCTGTAGAAGTGACTAACTATGTCTCAGCAAATTTAGAAGATTTTTCTGTTAAAAACTCTCATGATCTGCCAATATTAAAACATCAGATTTAAAGCCTGAATTTAGAGACCAAGTTATAATTTAGTAGCCCTTAACCACTTCATTAAATATAAACAGTCCTCCTTACACTAATATATTTTTGCTTAGTCTTGGTTATCTAAGTTATCTTTAGTTATCTGTCTAAAGCATCTTAAGTAGTGCAGTTTATCGAACTTTGCATTTTGGCAATGAAACTTGTTCCCATATGATCTTACATTTAGACAAATACCCTGTTGACTTCTGTGGGACTGCTCACTAAAGCAAAGCTTCTCAGGAAGATAAGTATCTGTAGAATCAGGCTATGGAGTAGATTTTAGAGGTGTTACCTGAGTGCTTAGGTACTAAGCTAACGTGGCCCATACCTGTGTCTGTAGTTGAATATATTCCTTTAAAAATTTGGCTACTGGGTAGTTACTTACATGTGACTGTGATAGGGAGAGGACAAATTCACTTCAGAAGACAAGAAAATAGTAAAAACACTGATATTTTAAAACTGAAAGTTTATCCAAGATTTTTTCATGTTAATACATAAAAATAATCTTTTGAAATATGTGGTCTGCTGTCGTATTCTTGTTTACCAAAACCACACGAATCTGGAGAGATGGGACCTCGCTGTTAGTTCCACAGAAATGCAGTGGGGAGCTTTGCAACGGGATTACTGTTCGTGACAGCAGCTGAACTGTCCCAGCTGGAATCGTTCCAGTCTGGAAGGCAAGCTCTTCTCTCCGTTTTGAAAATGTCTTCTGAAGTAAAAGATAGTAATTGCATCTCTTAAATAACCATCTTAGTTGCTAAGGTAGAGTGGGACCAGCATCTTCTTGTCTCATCACTTTTTGACTATATAATTGTTTTCTGGCTGCTAAAACACTAGACATTGCTCCTTTCTCTTATTTCATTCTGGAGCAAAAATTCAGCCCAGTGACTGGAAGCCACTGATTTCCAGATCCTGAAATACTTGAAAGGGATCTTCCTTGTTATAAGGCAGAGTGACACCTAAGCCAGTTGCTAACCCTCTTGCTAGTTTGCTGAGTCCATCCTGCAGCCTGCTCATGTGAACCAGTAATGTATGTCTCATTTACGCTCTTCCTTTGTAAGTCTGCCCGCCAGTTACTTGCAGAACCTGCTTCTTTGTGGATCCCTGATCTCCCAGTTGCCCTACTTGCTGCATGGCACTTTACCGCTCAACCTGTAACTTTACAAAGAGAAGTGCTCTTATTCCAGAGGAAATGGACGTGGACGAGAGGCTGCTTCACTCCTTAAAAGAAGGTGGAAGCACAAAGTGATCTCACCTATGGCAGCGCAGTGTGCCTATGCTATTTCCTCTGCAAGAAAGTCACCTCTCTGCAGGTATGAAGCAGTGAGTAGGACTTGACAGCTGTCATGTTACCAAATGGAACAAGTGAATCAATGGTGCAACCAACAGGAAACAAAAAATGTTATATCCTTTCTGTTAGGAACTGGTCTGCTCAAAAGTGGAAAAAAACTCCTCCTCAAAAACACAGACAGACATCAAAACAGTAGAAAATCCACACCTGAGGGGACCTCCTGAAATATCCCTCTTAGTGGTTGACATCTGACAATGTATCATGATTTCAAGAGGCCCTTGTTTCCTTGGGCAATGTGTTACTGCTATTTACTTCAGTCAGCCAACAACACACGTTATTTTTACTATATTTTGGTTTCATTAGCTATGTTGTTTATGCACGCTTAATGACATTGCTTCCTGTGATAAAACATAAAGAGATCGAACATCACCTGAGACACCGTTCCATTTCTTGAATTGGGAAACGGGGATTAAAGGACCAGCTGCTTTGCTGTCATGGCAATAGAAATGAATGTCAGAGATAAGGGAGCAGATCTGATTAAGGTGGTATTGTGATTGCCACAAGGCACGTGACTCAGTTCCCGTGGACAGCTAATGAGGACCATGACCTGGAATAACGCTCCAGGCTGTTTTTTTCTCCAGCATCTATGAAGGGTTATGTGACATGTGAAGAAGACCTTTTAAAAACTAAGAATATCTGGTACCTAGAAGAATCAGGAGAGAGTTGTTTCTTTTACCCAAGCACTAGTTTTACTTTAACACTCTTTTTATCTGCACAGGAATGTAATACCCCTCTCTAGTGACATCAGCACCCAAGTAGTACTTCCTGTCCCAAATGACAGCATTTTACATCTGCTCAAGGGAGTGCAATGTAGCTCTGGAAAGTGATTTGTCACAACCTTACTTAACTTTTTTTCAGAAATAAATATAAGGGATCACACTGTGCAATTTAAAACACCTGTCAGGAAGTGAATTTAGCAAATTTAAAGGCACGCAGATGAAATTTAAGTCAGTTGGAACTGCCTGGTTATACAGAACAGGAAATACAGATTTGGTATATCTTCTGAAATATAATTGAGAAAGGTCTAATTTGTTACAAAGCAAATAAACACATTGTTTACCTCCGCCATTTAGAACAATCTTGCTGGTATTTTGTAATACTGTAGGTATAGTATCTTCTGCATTAATCTCCATCTCTTCCCTTTTCAGTTAAGAGTCCTTGTCACCCTGAATTCTGGTTAAAAAAAAAAAAACAACAAAACAAGGAAAATAGTTTTAGATGATAGAAATATCTCTGATATTTTATCTCCTTTTTCTAACACTTGAGTACAAGGAAATAGGAAAACTAAATAGTCGTACTGGTGGTGATTCTGCTGCCCATATGATGAGACATGTCTTTTTCGAATGCTTGTATGTTATCTGGACAAGTTATTAAGATTTTTTAAGAAACTTTCTGAGAAATAGAAACCAACAATTTTTGTTAATTCAATTCTATTAACTCTAAAAAGAATTTCTGGGGATAAAATAAACATTTCTTTAGCTACAAAGTTTCCTCTGATCATGAAAGCCATCTCTTACTGATTTCAAAATCCACTGGAAAGAAAATAGAGGGTTTGGAGCTCCTCCAAATAGAATGCAATTAAATGCAAGTACTCCCGCCTCTTTATTAAAGGATTGACTTTTTAAAAAGTGCAGAGTCAGATGGTCAAGTAGCTGAGCAGAAAATGCTCCGGATACTCCTTAATATTTATTAAGATTCATCTTAATTCATATTCTTATTAATATATTTACATTAGAAAATCATTTCTGAGCATCACTGAAGTTTCAAAAGGCCTTTTGGCTTTCACAAACGTCATTCTTATCTTTTTGAGGCGACTGATGTAGCAGTATTAAAGGGTTATCAATGTGTATGTGTATTCTGTTCCTACCTTTAAGCGTCTTGAAAAGGACAGAGCTGCACTGGGTGACTTTGTGGAATAAAGTCCACTAGCATTGTTGGAAGAGTAATTTATTCAAGTATATGGTAGATAATGTAATATCTGAGTGAATTAAATTATATTTTAATTTATTTAAATATTTACTTTAAAACTAATTATACAGAATTCTAGATCAAAAGGTGGACAGTGAACAGCAAGCAGTTAGCACAGGACTGTTATACCACCTAATCCCCACAATGCTTTTTTTTTCTTTTTTTTTTTAGCAAATCTGTCTTTTAAAACACTATTTATGCTGCTGAATCCTAGCACTGGTTTTGCAGAATTTGGGACCTAAGGTTTGTCTATTTAGTAAAGTTTCTGTAGTTATACCTGCAGCAGAGATGTACTTAGTTTGGTATAAAAATGTTTTCATGTTATACTTGTAACTATTTTCCTGTAGAGATAGGAGAAACAGAATGGTCGTCTTATACTGGGTAAGAATTTCCACTCAAGATCCATGTAAATGGTTTATTAAACATCACAGTGACTGATTAATATGTTCACATTTAGAGCTTTCCTTTAGCTTTCTTTTTGTCAGATGGAAGGTCTTCAGAGCAGGACTTAACCTTGTATTAGAAATTATATTAAAGGATGAGTAAAACCTGTTTTCTGCTTAGATAGACTCTTGTGTTCAGTTTTCTTGTTAGAGGAGAATCATCATATATGTGACTTCAAACTTGCCAACAGACTTAAAACAAGGACTGGAGGGAAGAGAGCAGAGAAGGCATATAGCTTGTGGACAGTCGGTTTGGCAAGTGTCAACTAAACATAAATGGTGTGATCTAGAAATCGTGCTGCCGTTATGATATTATTAGCTTTGCTGAAACTGCCCCTTGCAAGATTTCGGTTCGAGATCTCCGGTTATATGTTTACTTTTAAGAATTTAAGAAAATCAAGATGACATTACATTAAATGCTTTTAGTTGAGCGATGCCTGTCCACATAAAACACGCAGTTATAAAATACGTAATCAGCCAAACCCTAGAGCTTGAAACACACAATTTTGAGTTTTATGATGACTGCACACCAAAAAGAAAGTACAGTCCATGTCTGACTGCCCAAACCTTAAGCCTTGGACAACTTCCTAACCAGGTGCCACGTGCTCAGCTTTATTTTGCATTTTTGAGCCTCTGTTGGAGATTTCCAGTGAACATATTACTGTTTCAACAGGTACTGCAATGGCTGCAGGAGTTTTGCTGCAAAATGAACTACCGTATTCTTCGTTGCTAGAGAGCAGTCTATATCTTGCAAATATGAGTTCAGGTAATAATTTTTCTCTGATATGCCATTCATAAAAAGTGCTTAGAGAAATTAGGGGAAAAAATGTCCACAGAAATATTATCCCCAATTATAAACATAAAATGTCTATAATAAAAATGAACTGCATTATCATTACCACCATGTGTTAATATGTTGAGCTTTTCTGTAACTGTCATATTGTCAGATGTCTTAATTGAAGAAACTATGTGATTTTTGTGTTCAGAAGCTGCCTAGCTCTCTGAAAGTGCAAACACGCCTTCAACAAAACTCCGCTTTCTAAGAAAGTACTTAAACTCTTACAGGATGTAATTCTTTCTTACTATTTTGGGTAAGTACTTGCTGAATCTGCTAGATTCAGTAGGAAAATAATCATGGAATCATAGACTGTCCTGAGCTGTAAGGGACTCACAGGGATCATCCAGTCCAGCCCCTGTCCCTGCACAGGACAACTCCAAATTCACACCATGGCTCTGAGGGCGATGTCCAAGGGCTGCTTGAACATCGCCAGGCTGGGTGCCGTGACTGCCTCCCTGGGGAGCCTGTTCCAGGGCTCCACCACCCTCTGGGGGAAGAGCCTTTCCCTGATACCCAACCTAACCCTCCCCTGGCACATCTCCCTGCCATCCCCTCGGGTCCTGTCGCTGGTCACCAGAGAGAAGAGATCAGTGCCTGCCCCTCCTCCTCCTGCCCTTGTGAGGAAGCTGCAGCCCGCCACGAGCTCTGCCCTCAGCCTCCTCTTCTCCAGGCTGAACAAACCAAGGGGCTTCAGCCGCTCCTCGTACGGTTTCTCCTCTAAACCCTTCACCAACTCCGTGGCCCTTCCCTGGACACTCTCCAGTAGCAGCTCTATACCCCTCATGTCCCGTGGCGCCCAACGCTGCACCCAGCGCTCGAGGTGAGGNTGTGATGTGCCGCATTTTATTTTGCTAATTTCTGGCTCTGCTATCATTTGATATATACTGAAGAAAAGTTTCTGGGAAGAGAAAGAGAAAAAGAATTAAAAAGAAAGCAATATAATTAAATAGAAAACATTTTTTCATGTTTCTTGGATATAGGTAGAACTTGAAATAGCCTTTTTCTTTTTTCTCTCCCACCCAACCTCAAAAATAAAAGCATATTTAAATATTTCCTCACCTCTTGATACCAGCTTTGTTATTGAATTAGAATAGTCAGAGTTTTGAGACAACAGCTAAGAGTCAGATGTAACATTCTCCTTTTCTCATACGACATCATGACTGATGTTTAAGGCCTGGAATCTACAGCAAACCTTACTGTGTCTCCTTAAGAGCTGGGGAACAATATTCAAAATTCAGTCATTCAATTCCTGTTCAGTACCTAGAAGAAACAGTAGATTTTTGCCTGATGAATTATCAGGAGAGCTTTCCCTTATGCAAACTCTTCTGTAAGAGTTACTGTTTTTGTCGTACAAAAAGAAACATAGACTGAAGATATCTTTAAGTAAATGCAATGAGATTAATTTGCTTATTGAACAAAGTTATGGTGGGTTTTCTTGATTTCCCCAATCTTTCTCTTTAACGTGCAGTCTAATGCACAGACAATGGGATGACAAATTCTTTTTAGCGTTGCTATAGTCTGTTCTCCACATAGTAGCATGAGAATTTTGTGCTTTTGAGTGTGTTGCAGTCTTTCTGGCCAGCTCATTCTCCTTCTTAGCGCACTGGAAGCGAAGTGGGAGGCAATTTGCCACCTAATATCTACCTTCAAAAGCTTAAAGCACGCAGCTGATACATCTTCTCCTTCTCATATTCTGCTTTATCTCAGTCTGTAGGGCTAACAGCTTTGCTTAATAAAAAAAACTGTGCCCTGAAAAAAAAAAAAGCCTTTTGTTTTGAATAACAAATTGTGTTTTGTTAGAAGATATGAATGGTCCAGAGCGAACAGCCTACAATTCATCATGTACTGAACCATTTCATTAGGAACACACTAATCCCAATCATTACAGGGCTAATGATGCATTTTGGAGCAACTAAGTGGAGGAGGAGAGGTGGTTGTGGAATGTTAAACCAAGAGGTGGGGGAGTATAATGTACTTACTTACAGATTTCTCAGGAAGCAGAACCTCCAGCAACATTTTGATTGTTCTTTTGAATCTAGTATTTTGTGTCTTAGTGAGTTCTGAATGCATGTTATTTACAACTAACTAAATACTCACATTGTTTATGGAAAACGTTTTGGTTGTTCCCAGTCTGTTTTCAAAATTATCTACTTGAAATGCAACTATTTTCATCAGGCAGGGGAACAGTTTGTCCCAAACAGACTCAACTCCTATAGAATGGAGCAGCCCCAAGGATAGCTGGCAGCAGCACCTTCATTGTTAGTTACTATGGAGACAGCTCAGCCCATGCTGACTAGCTGCTGGAGCATACAGAAGGATGCACAGCTCTCTGCAACTTCAGTGCTGAGCGACTGGGATTTCCTACCAGTGTGTCCCCAGCAGCCTTCCTAGACGGTAGCTGAGGCTGGTCAGTCATGCAGGGTTCACCCCGAAGGCGTTCGGCAGTGAGTATTTTTAGCAACTTTTTCCAGGGTCGGAGGCATTCTTCCTCCGATCCCCTTCTTCGCACAATCCAGAGGCGCCGGAGCTCAGTTGTAGAGGTACTCTCGTCTTCGACTCACCGGGTTATGGTGGCGGTATCGTCTCTGAGCCCTGAGGAGCTGGATGCAACTTTTCCTGAAAAAAAAAGTAAAGTACTTTTCATTAAGACTGTTGGAAGTTTTGGGTATTTTCTTGGTATTAAATATACTTTGTTCTGTTAACTATATTTTATATATATGCATAAAATACTGGGTTTTAAATTTTTTTCCTGCATTTTATATTCTGTTCACTGTTTCAAGGATTAATACGTGCTTTTCACTCCAACAGCTCAGTTATGAAGAACAGATAAAATAGTAGCACACGTTCACACATACACCAAGTAGATGGCTAAGTATCTTTGATTTCAGGTGGAAGAGGACGGTGACATTTTTTTCTGTTGCAAAGGATATCACACATCTCTAACTTAATACGAAAAAACAAAGTTACTGTGAAAAAAATTGTGCAAGCAGTTTTTCCCCTCAGAATCCTTACTTTATATCTGTGTTGAAAAATGAGCCTTAAATATATGTTCCATATATTTATGCTGTTCGTAACTTCATCAGTTTAAGGTTGAACTGATACTTTTAAGGTGGAGATGAATTTCTAAGCTTCCTTACTAAGTCTGTTTTTGCCTGTGTTCTAGGAAGTTCGAGGCGTCCGACAGCAAAATACACTAAAGTAGGGGAGCGCCTTCGCCATGTCATTCCTGGTCACATGCAGTGCTCCATGGCATGTGGTGGACGTGCTTGCAAGTATGAAAACCCAGCTCGATGGAGTGACCAGGAGCAAGCCATTAAAGGGCTCTACTCTTCTTGGTAATAAGCAGCATTTACTCTCATTAAATGTAACTGCATCAATTTTATTTATTAAAAGAGAGAATCCAAAGGAAAATAATGAGGTTTTTTTACACCAGCTACTGCTAAGATAAGTATAAAACATAATGATAGCTCGATTCAGAATTACAACTTAACAGTAAACCATAATAGCCATTGTACATAGCCCAGTAAAGATGATGAAAGATTTCTGTTGACTTACAAAAAAGTTGGTTCAGATCCAAAAGAATAACTTCCTATCTGTCATGAATTATAAAAAGCTATTCTGGGTTATAGACAGTTCTTGCTAAGGTTTAAAATGCAAATTAATTAAAATGTGTTCATAATAGAATTTAAAAGTAAAAACATTTACTGAAGATAAAATAATATAAGGCATGTGTTCAAAAGCTTATTCATATGTAATAATATTCACATGAAATGTATCTTTGCATTCTTACTGATTTTTTTGTAACAGCAAATGCTATTCAGAAGCATACAAACCTTAAAGTGCGAAACAGAGATCTGAGTCCAGATTTCTATTCAAGGGAATTTTTTAATATGTTCGTTGGCCTGGCATTTAAACAATTCCAGTAATGGTCTTTTGATATGTCCTATCTATATCAGCTTAACAAGATTTATCACTAACACTATATGATAGTAGTATTTTTTTAAAAATCATTTTAGTTTGCAGCAGGGTATTTCTGTCTTTATTGAATATAACATAGTATCCTTATTTTGGTAGATTCATACCCAGGAAATTGTTAATAACAACACGATTATCTACTTTTCTAATTTCTCAGGATAACAGATAACATCCTGGCTATGGCTCGACCCTCAACAGAATTAATTGAGAAGTACAACATTATTGAACAGTTTGAAAGGTAACAAATTTCTTGTAGGTATTACTTTATTTACATTATTTACTGTAGGTATTACTAGTATACAGGTAAAGCTTTACTCTCCACTAAGAATAAATGTGTGTTTCAGAAAATAAGGGATAATGAGATTCTGGCTGCATATATAATACTTTGACTCATCTATTCCTTCCTTAAGATGTGGCATAAAAACAATAATTAACCTTCAGTGTCCTGGGGAGCATGCGAGCTGTGGGAATCCACTGGAACAAGAAAGCGGTTTCACCTACCTTCCTGAAGCTTTTATGGAGGCTGGAAGTAAGTTCACTCCTGCTGCTGTTCCTCATTAATTATTGATTTTGGCACTTAAAGATATTTTTACTTGAATTATTGTGTGTTAAAAGCAGCTATGTAGAAAACATTTCACAAAATGGTATGTAAACATGAAACTTGGTAACTCTAATCAAGAGTGAGTAACACATTACTGAAGACTGTATATTTGTAGAGTAAGATGGACGGTTTATGTTCAGGTGTTTAGAATAAAGAAAGGACAACAGCTAGGTAAATTTTTCTTCTGAGCTCACAAATATATAAAACATCATTGGTGTTTCAAATTCTGGTACAATTCATGTTTTCTTACCTACAGTATAAAGGTTATTTCAATTGAGGACACTTGTATTGACAGTATTTTTGTATTTTCATATTATGGTGAGATGAGAAAAAGTGCCTCTCTGTAAGAAACAGCTTTTGACTGAAAAAGTGATTTTATTTCTAAAAAGGAAAAATTACCCTCTACCTATATATAGCTCAGTAATTTTTGTATGAATCACTCAGTTTTATTACACCTTATACATTCTAGCTGTACTTTAGTTTGACAAATCTTTGCCAGCTTCGTGTATTTATCAAATTTCAATAACAAGCGTACACTGAAGTGGGAAAATAGTCTCCTGCAAACAATATGTAGTCAGATTCTACGATCCATTATGCAATTTTAGTACTATCATTTATGATTAGTCATCTCTCCTCTGCATATAGTACTGAAAATTTCACATTTGGTATGGCAGAAAATAACTCTCTCTTTTTATTTTAGTTTATTTTTATAATTTTGGATGGAAGGATTATGGAGTGGCATCTCTCACGACTATACTTGATATGGTAAAAGTCATGGCTTTCGCCTTGCAGGAAGGGAGGGTAGCTGTTCATTGTCACGCAGGACTGGGTCGGACAGGTATGTGCTCTACTGCAAGGTCAAAGAATTGTTTTTCTAAAAATGTAAACCAGTCTCTGGTTATAATTTGTTTAGATTCTATATCATTGCAAGATGTACATCTATAAAATGGTTAAAAATGCCAAACAAATTTGTGAAAATGATGGGAATGGCTAGAGGAGAACAGTTTTAGTATATTAAAATCAGAAACCTATAAAGTTAGAAAATTTTTGAATTGGTGTAATAATTCCCTGTTACATTCAAATGGGACAGCTTCTTTTTGATGTGAAAAATTCACCTAGTACATTCTATTGTCCAGTATTTATTACATGTTTACAAACCTGCCACTAATTGTTAAATCAGGTAGATTTGGTGGTGCAGCTAAAATTTCATGTACTTCTTTTGAGACCTTTTTGCCCTCATCCTTTCTGTAGAAGCCACCATTGCTCCTGTGTTCAGAAATGATGGAACTCGTAGAGATGCTGTGGTGAAAAACTAGTGCTCACTGAAAGTGTAGTGAGAAGGGGTTTACTATCATGTAGTCCAACAAATGCAACTATTCTTAGGTAACAGCATCACGTAATAGAAGGCATAAAGTCTGTATCTTTACCTATATTAATTTTTATCCTGTAGTTCCACTGAGTATTTGTTTTAGTCTGATAGTTCTTCAGCTAATGCTTGTCTTTATATTTTCCAGGTGTTCTAATAGCTTGCTACTTAGTTTTTGCAACAAGAATGAGTGCTGATCAGGCAATTCTTTTTGTCAGAGCAAAAAGGCCTAATTCTATTCAGACTAGAGGACAGCTGTTATGCATCAGAGAATTCACTCAGTTTTTGGTTCCTCTGAGAAATGTATTTGCATGCTGTGAGCCCAAGGCACACACAGTGACACTGTCCCAGTACCTGACCCGTCAGAGACACCTGCTCCATGGTTATGAAAGTAGGCATCTCAAACATGTGCCAAAACTTATTCATCTAGTTTGCAAATTGTTGCTAGACTTGGCTGAAAACAGACAGGTGATAGAGGCAGAATTGCTAGATATACCGGATCTCTCAGCTGAAATTGAAGAGACTGTTTCTCAGTTGGTGTCCACACAGCTAGACAGAGAACTTGCAAGGCAGGACAGTGATATGTTGGACTCCTCCCACACCCACTTCTCCACTTTTGAGACCCAGGATTCTCTTTTCTCCCTGGGACACGAATGTGATCCTCTTTGTAAAAGAGGAAATGTTGAATGCCTTCAGCCTCTTACTCATCTGAAAAGGCGTCTAAGCTATAGT
>VZTV01081360.1:0-16695 GCA_013400875.1 Anhinga rufa | reverse complement strand
CTTTGCTCTTGTCCCCCCCACGCCGAGTCATTGCTGCCTCCCGTCAGGAGCTCACTGCTTCCCGCTCTGGGGAGGCGGTCTGGGCTACCCTCTCACTCCCTGCGCTTTTGCCATCGCACTTTCGCTGTGGTTTTGCTGCTTTGGGAAGGATCCTCCAGCGTGACCCTCCACTCTGGAACCCTTCGCCTCAGTGCCTGTTCTCTGTTCATCACCTTTTATTCTCTATGTCACCTCTCCCACTCCATGAGATTTCATGTAGGGAAGTTACATCTAGACACTTTCCCATCTGCTCAGGAAAGTGCTGCAGAAGTTTTATATCATCATCATCTGTTTGTCACAATCATAACAGCTAATGTTGCCAAAGTCTGCATCTGGAAGGTTGTGAGAGAGATGCAGGACCAGAGCCTTATTTAGCAAAGATAGTCGGCAGGATTCAGATGCCTGAACACAGCATCTAGTGACATTTTAGACAGCTCAAAGTATCTTGCCTGGATTCCAGATGGCTCACCAGAGGGATGTGGGTCTTGCAGGAGCTATATTATATTTGCCAGCCCTGTGTAGGTTCTCTTGGGCATTTGAAATGTCCCTAGACATTGATGTTTAGACAGGAGATTCCTACCCAGTTAATCCGTACTGTTCTGTAATGTTTTGAAGGGGGTGAGGAGAGGAAGGGTATGTCTGCACAACAGGATATAAGAACTCCAGAGGTTTCTAAATGGCCATATTGAAGAATTTTTGAAAGCACCATTTTTTTTCCAGAGTATTTAATTCTTTATTTCTTTTTCTAAAAAACTAGTGAGATGAGCTTTTCAAGGTGACTTTGCAATCGAAGTTAATTCACAACCTGTCAGAAACTGTTGCTTAAAATAACTGACCTTAGAGGTTTTCTATTCTATTCTAGAAATAAGTAAATAAAAAAATACACAATCTAAAAAATAGCTCTAGTTGCATTTTTAAGCTCACAGTTCAGAAGAATTTTGCCAATTAAAAAGTATACATGTCAATTTACAATGGCCTATTTCTTTTGATATTCTGTATGCAAATGGTGTTACAATTATTATTAATTAAAACAGGGTAATAAAAATAACTAATTGAGGCTCCTGATCATTAAAAGTATTTGAGCTTTGATGCTTACAGCACCAGTGGACTTAGATTCCAGTGTACCCAGAAGGCTCATCAAGAAATCTCATTCTATTGTTTGGTTTTAAAAATTTACCTCCATACAGTGCCAGCTCCCAAGACATTATCCAAACTGCTCATTCAGAGGTGGTTGTTTCACCCTGGTTGATTGATATTCCACATACAGTTTTATTTTTATTCCTCCTTCCCAGCCTCACAATGAACTTGTTGGCTCTGTGTTACTCCAGCCCAAACAGTTACAGAAATTTGGCATGGTAAGAGGACACATTTGGAGAGCTATGCTTTTTAAAAGTAACTGTTCTACTGCTACAGCATAAAGATGTTATTTTCTGGCCCTTGATGTTCCTGGGCAGTGAACAGCTGTATCAGGCTTTCTGGGTGATTGATAGCTCCTTTCCTGGTGATAGGTCCTTTCCTAGCTCCTGGGTGATTGATAGCTCAGCTGGGAGAAAGGGTATTATTTGTTAAAGAGCTCTGTCTGTATTTGTGCACTGACTGCTGTGACCTGAGCACTCCTGTGAATTAGGAGGTTTTGGTTACCTGTTGATTCCAGTCCTTAAACTGAAATATGTCAGAAAGAAAAAGACTTTAAGCAAAATGCAAATTCTGGGGTTTGATTCTGCTCCAGCAGAAATTAGTAGCATAAATCCTTTTGATTTCAAATGGAAGCAGAACCATCATAATATTGAATTTTCCTCTGTATCTTGAATCTAAATCCAATAAATACATCTTTAGGAGAAAATCCTACTTGAAACAACACAGCAGTTCCATTGCCTAGCTACCCTTCCAGCCTGCAGACCTACCAGTAAATTTGCAGGAAATTGCATATTCTGTGTGGCAAAGAGTCAGCAGAGTTGGAGAAGTCAGGTATGTGTAAGTAAAAGAGAGGTTTCAGAAACCACTCTGAAAACCCTGCTATATTTTTTCCCTGTGGACTATAGTTGCTCTTGTCATTATAGTACCTGGCTACAGAATCCTTTAGAAAATGATAGAAAGCTACTTTAGGGAAAACCACTTTCCATATCCTCTCCCTTTCACATCTTATGAGCCAGTTGGTCAAGCAAGGAAGAAACAAATTAGACCTTTAAGACTTTGGGAGGCATTAGGTGCTCAATGCTGAGTTGACAGAGAATTGTTTGTGATTTTTTTTTGAAGGAAAACAAAGGTTTTTGAGGGGAAAATAACTTTTTTAAAATCTTATTTAAGAAAAGTTTCTCAAAATTGAGAGTCTGTGGGAATAGAGACAAGGGCATCAGAAGAAACACTAGTTCAGAGACATACAGTATTAGGAAACCAAGCTTTATCTTGCTCTACATTGAGATCAGATATTTGAACATAGGTCTTCAATATCCAAAACATGCTCTAGACACTTTATCATCCTGACCAGACAGCTCAGTCTCTCCAGTTTTTGTACAACTATTCACCGGGCAATATACTGCCTTTATAGTAGTGGAGGTAGGGTACCTAGCTAGAAATGGAAGATTTTGTCTGGGTTACAAAGAACCCACATGTTCAAGATACTACAGTCAAAACAAGTGTCAAAAGATACTGAGGTTGGAGTAAAACGCTTACACCAACTGTTAGGCTTTGTCAGGGAGAAGAAGGAAAGTAGATGAGTCTAACGGCTATTTCAGTTATCACTTAACCTTTTCCCATTGTTTACATTTCAAGCACAGTGTAATTGCAAACAGAAAAACAATCAAACCAAAAAGTAGCCCACTAATTGGAGGCTACCATAACCAGCTTTCAGGAGCACTTACCTTTGTTTCCAAGTTGGAGGAGGAACTGGATTATGAAGCAGGTATGAGATTCAGTGCTTAAACAGAGCATTGTAATAGGCAAGTAGGAGAAACTCCAGTAACAGGCTGCCATCCCAACACCTTCTCTCTATTGATTCACAGACCATCTTAAAAAAAAGTTTGAAAATAAGCTGATGAACTATCAGACAAATGTACACGTCTTTGGGAGCTGTCACCTCACCTGAGGAGGTGTCAGGCCTCAGTCCCTGTAGTCTGTGTCTCTGGAGTGTAGAGATAAAGGTTTCTTAGATGACAAATAACCTCAGAAAACCATTTGGAATCAGGAGAGCTTTATGTGCTAAATACTCACACAGAAAAATTAACTGCAGAATTACATGGAGGAACCCACAGAGTAATTTAATTTCTTTAATGTTAGAATCTGGCAAGTAAAGCTTTTGTGTCTTATATTTGCAAGGATTAAGCATGTAGTCTGCAGAAACTCTTCCAGGTTGTTATATTACAAAGTGTTTCACTTCACTAAGTATGTGAATGAGGACTGCATATGCATAAAACAGGCCTGGCCTAGAGGAGCTCCGAAATTTCCTTCCCATTTAATTTAGTTTGAATAAAGACAAATTAGGGCCTGATATATATGCATTAATATATGCATATGGAAATACATATACATTCATATACATGTATGTCTCTGAGTATGTCTTTGTTGCATGCTGTATGAATACCTAGTGCATATCCTTTCCTGATCCAAAACCCCAAAAGATTCCTGCTTCTACTGTGTACCCTCTTGGAACCTCTTCTATACTCTTCGCTGAAGGATCTTCAAGTAAGGTCCCAAGAGACTGTGACAAGACATATTTTCTGTGGCACTTTATAGAAGATTTTTTTACACTGTAGACTGCTATATTAGGAAGCCTGGATGTCTCAAATTACAGGAAAAGAGAAATGGCAGTCATCAGATGATCAATAGATGATTTTCTCTTTTCTTTATTAAAGGGCTAGAGAGAAAATGGACAGCTTTTAGATAAATGTAGCAATTAGAATTTGCATTTCAGTCTATAAGTAAGCCACTTAGAAGTTGGCTTTAAGTGACAATTATTCTTTATTTTTCATTTTGAAAAAAGACCCTCAGAAGACATGATTTTGTCATTTAATAAATTGCTATGCAACTAATGAAACTAGCCTCCCAACCCACAAACCAATGAAAGCAAACTACACGGGTAGAACTTCCTGCACAGCAGAAGTCTGACAATACCATTGCTTGTGCATGCAAAAGTAAAGGGCTGTTGTGCTTAGTTATGGGTGGGAGCTTTCTGAAGAAAAGTAAGTGTGAATAATGACATTTGTCCTTCCAGCTACCACATTTATGAGATTAGGCAATGAAAAGTATGTTTACGTGGTTCCTCCACCTCCTCCTCTCTCTGGAAGGGCTATACACATAAAATTAGGCGCTTGCATTTTGGTTCAAGGGAGCTTGAAATTTTCTTTGTTTTGCCCTTGGAGAATATTCATTGGCATTCTCTACAGACAGTTCCTGCTGTGCAGTTTTAAAATATTTTCAGGTATTTAATACAGAGGAATGAGAATGACAAAGTTTATATCCCTAACTGTAAACCTGCATTGTATCCTTGCTCTTTGCTCTCCCTAACTAAATTAATTTGCTCAATGCTTAGATTCTAAATATTTTCTGGGTACTCTGTGTTTATTTTGGGTACAGTGAATACTTGACTATGAGTCTTAATGCTCCAGTAATATAAAGACTCTTAATATTCCTTCTTTATTTCCTGAAAATCTTTATATCTATATTGGTTTTGGCAGCAACAATGATAGCTGTGCAGGAGAGCCCTTCTGAAACAAAGCTATTGCTGGAACAATAACCAAAGACTATATTACTACTGGTATGAAGGAGAAAAATAACCTGCTAGGTCATTTTCTTCAATAATTGCTCTTTATTTGCAAGGATTCACATACTCAAGTGTATTAGCTGAATGGGAAGAAATTACTAATATTATAAACATGGCATATGATAGTAGAAGCAAATCCTAGTGTTAGGAGTGTGGCCAAACCTATTTCTCCATGAATTAGGTATTCTATGTAAAAGTGAGCTGTGCAGCCTGTCATAACAAGTTCCAGTTCCCTGAAACCTTAAAAATTGTAATTGCATAGCATCATGCATGGCTCTTCTCCACTCATCCACTTCAGGCAGCAAATATCTTAATCATTAGATCTGACTGTGGAGTAGAGCTGCACAGGCGATACTCCATTAGCTGACAGTCATGTGCCACTCAACTCTGTGCCATCCATCTCATTGATCCTGTTAAATGGCCAGAATTAAGTCCATTCTCCACTGATTCACCCAGGCTCTAAAAGCCAATCCAGCACAGTTTTTCTACTATCAGCAGAACCTCATCCACGTAATTCTTACAGAAAGCATTCATGTCTTCTGACCTTCACCATGAAGAATCCAAAGCAAAGCCATGGGCAGCTCCTTGCTCTTTGAGAAGGATCTGCTGGCCAAGACTGTGTTCTTCCTTTGTCAAACTCAATACCATTCTAATATCACAACCTGCTATCTAAAAAAAAAGGATGACCATGCTCATCTTTCCTTATTCTCAGAGTACCTTACATCGCTCAGGGCAGACAAATTCCAAGTGAAGGAACACACAGCTTACACAACATTAATAAAAAACATTAAAGTTCATGCAAAGAATGTCTCTATGGTAGGAACAGGAGGTTCCTGAAATGAAGTTACTGAATTCAGATTTTTTTCATTCTTGCCAGAAGGTTTCCTTTCCCTGCCCATTGCTTATTTTTCCTCATCTTTTAAAACACTTTTGTAGTGAATAATTCATGTGAATGCTTCTGGAAGGTAAACACAAAAGGGTCACTTGAGACATGAGTTTTATTTTTAGGAGAGGGAATACTTTTAAAAATCCCACAAGTTGTTTAGCAAGTTTCAGCGAAGGGATATTTCTAAATATAATGTTCTTGTCAATATACCAAGTGTAGAATGACAGTTCTGACCACTAAAATAATGCAGCAGGTTCTAGAAACTGTTTTGGCATAGATCTGCCACTCACATGCTGTATAGCAGGCAGGAGGCTGATTTAGCTGGACACCTGAGGATGCTCTACAAGGGAAGGGAAACCTATGGGTATGGCATAGCTGCAATCACTGTTCTGAATGTAGTATTCAGAATGAGTTCAAGGAAAAGATAAAATAAATGCCTGGGTTTCTCAGCCAGTCCCTGTTGCCATGACAACTCTGGAGAGCAGTAATTTAGATCAGTCTTAAGGCTACTCTATCAGGTCTAGCAGAGGAAGGGACATAAGACCACTTACAGCTGCTAGAGAAACCAGTGCTAATGATACGATGTCTGTACATATCCATGAATCCATTGTATCAGCTGAATAAAATAATGAGGTTACTGTAATTTGCCTTCAGAAAGAAGGCAGCAATTGTCAATGTACCAATGCAAAAGTAGAGCCTGAACAAAGGGCGAGGGTTCAGGTTGTTTCATTGAACCAGACCTGTACCGTCTCACTATGTCTGCACTGTCTTCTGTCTTCCTCCTCCCTGGCCTTGTCAGACACTGCTGTGCACCATGCCATCCCTCTTCGTAAGTGGTGGCAGCAGCAACAGCAGGCTGCTGGGATTGAATGTACCTCCTCCCTGTGTCACACCCTTGTCCTCTTCTATGAGGCACTATTCAGGCCACTCTTTTGCCCCAGCTTCGCTGTCTATGGCAACTCTAAGGGGCTGCTCCAGGCTTTGAGGGAGATGGCTCACAGACTCATATAAGTTTGTAGAATTCACTGTTTTCTTTTTTGTTGCTGCTCAAGTAATCCCCTTTTGATGTGGAACAGCTTGTGCTGCAGAACCAAGGTGTTTCTGTGTCATTCACCTCTGCCTCCATATCACTTCTGTTTCCTGGCTTCTTCATACTTGCAGTGTGGCAGCAAGGTATAGCTGATTTCCATTCAGTGAATTAAGCCGTTTTTGCTCCAGTCACAGTATGAATCACAGTGATAACTCATACCCTTAACACATTCTTTTCCATGACATAAAATATGCAAGAAATAAGTCTTTGTCTGTTTCATAGGTCAGATTTAATGCATTCACAAATGCACCTTTAACACCACAAATGTGGAGAACACAATTGACCAGGTTGTATAAACACAAAGCATATCCAGGGTGTTAATTCAGGCTATTCTCTTCTTCTATTTTAGCAAGAAAGCACTTTGGAGAGCTGAATGCACAACATTTGTCTCATTATGCCTAGCATGCTGTTGCTTTGCTTTTTCACAATGGCAAGGTAACCTGCTGACACAGCTTGCCAAAATCCTGCCTCCCTCAGTGGATATATAAGCCAGGCTGATGCAAATGGACTATTGAATTGCATTCACTTGGCAGTCCTCCCACACACAAGATGAAGAGCAGCAACTTTGATTTGCAGGACCACTTCTCATTTACTTCTTTTGTAGTGCAAAATCTTTTATTCAAGAAACATATAGCCTGAACTGAGAATTTAAGCGCTGTCCAATGGTTGTGTAGTGAAAAACCTTTCACCACTGTTAGGCTTAACATTCCTTTAGCAAAACAAGATACACAAACACATTCCTGAATTCAATGGGTCTGCCTAAATATTTAACAAAATCAGGTGCCTGGGTATTTTCTAGTGTATGGCTAAAACCTGCAGAACAAAATTTGGTTTGGAAGAAACCAAAGAATGTTCTCAAAATGTACATGTTGCCATTGAGTACTAATTTGAATATACTCAAGTGGTTAATATAAATATTCACCAAAGGGTTGACTTTGGGTAGGATCCTTTGATATACTTTAGGATTATTTTTCTTTTTTATTTATTCTTTAGGTCTGTTAAGACTAATCAAAGTAGAGAGAAATGCCTACAATTTATTTTTTAAAAGGAGTTCAACTTTTAATTTTAGTAATTTTGAAATTTTTTCCATTAAAATAATCCAACTCCTAGTTAAACATTGCATTCCAATTTTATTGCCTTTTTCCAGTATTAGTGGCAAGAAAGGAGGTATGAAAAATTAAAAACCTATGACTGTTTCAGATTTTTAGCCATCACTTCTTGCTTGGGAAGTGAAGTGGGGAAAGCTGCATTTCTAGAAGAATGTAGTTATTTTTGATAAGAAGGGTCTACTTGTAAGTTGTTTTCTTTTATTCATCACATAGATAGTTTAATCCTCCTCATGTAAAGCTAGAAAATTGGTGTAACATATTCCTGCATAATGTAATATGGAAGATAAGTTTTGCATCCTTGTGGTACCTGCGTCATGTCCAAATCACTCCCAGCAACAGTGGTACTTGAGATCAGGTCGGGACCTGCAGTGACAACAGGAGCATAGGAACACAGGAACATTTCAAGAAATCTAAAGCACAGTCTGAGCTATGAGGTTCAGGCACTTCCAATGAGCTCTTTGTAATGCAGTTTTGGAGTATTTTTAGACTGTTTACTGTATTTAATTCCCTCAGCCCCCTTACCATCCAAATAGGTGCTGCTCCTCACAAGGACAATCGCTTCTCCTAGGTTGTGCTGATCAGTTCTTCTGCCTGCAGCGCTGCAATTAGAGTAACATCGTCCCAGTCCTGACTTTAAATGCAGCTTTACTAGAGACCGTAATCTCAACATTTTCTGTACCAGTTTCAAAAGGGAGGCAATGAAGTGTTGTACCAAAGAGCCAAGGACTTTAGCTTTTGTGGACTAACAATAAATATCGCAGAGGGATTAGTCCTTACCCCAAATGCTCCCATTTCTCTTGGAAGCATAAATACTAGTAAGCACTAGCCAACTTTCCTAGGAAATGATTATCTTTCTGCCCTCCCTGTTCCAGTCTCCCTTCCTCTCTTCTCTGTCCACTTTGATCAGATTATTAATTAACCACTGAAACTCACGACAGCAGCTGGGATCCCAGCCTCACACAGGCACAAATACAATTTGATTTTTAATGAGACAGGGAGAGAAGGACTCCCATCCCTCCCCTTCTCTGATGTTGATTTTGGTTGGTGTACTTGTCTTCACTAATTCATTTCAGCCACCTTTTTCTTCCTCAGACCCTGTAAGGGCCATACATTTTTAGGCTTTTGATTGTCAATTCAATTCTCACAGTTAGGCACAACTCAATTAGGATCCCACCTCCATTACTTCAGCTGACTGGTATGTGTCATCCCCTGACTCACCATCACAGACAACTGGCCTTTTCTTCTGAATCAACAGACTGCTATTTTTACCAGCACTTGGATCAAATGTCAAATACATAGCATTGCGCCCAGTAGCTGCTGGCCATGTACTGAGATATCATGGCAATGGGAAGTTTAAAATACCTACCACAATGCTCAGAGATATTTTAAATCTCCACTGCATTCCTTTCAAGACTTTTTTTTTTTTTTTACATTGGTGTGAGTAGAACCAATAGCCTAGAGTTCTTTTAAATTGAAAAATCTAGGAATTGCTGTAGCTGGTGTTCCTGACCTGACCAACTGTCTGCTATGAGCTGCTCAAAGTAAAGATTACTTTGCCTAGTACAGACTTTATCTTAAAGTGCCAGTATCTATCTTGGCAGGATTTGGCCAGGCTGACTTTCATGCAAGGGCATGTTGAAAAATTTCATGTAGTAATAATTAAACTAGGTGCTGACTTTAGAACATGAAGTATTTGAGCTGCTGCAGAGGTTTTAGAATAACAGGATTTCCAAACTTGGTCCCTTGACTATGCTATTACTGCATAATTATGTTTTGCAGGTCTCTGAAGCCTCTTCTCTCCCAAGCTGTCAGGCTGAAGGAGCAGATGGCAGAGAGGGGGTGCAGGTCAGATGTCCGGGTAAGGCCATATTTCTACCTTCCAGCAAGGTTCCAATGACAGCAGGGCCCCAGTGGATGGACTCCTTCCCCTCCTGAGTACGAGGAGTCACTAACTGCCAGGCTGGCCAGCTGTTACCAGCACACTCAGTCACAGAGCAGGCAGGGGTCACACTGCAGCACTGCAAGGGAGCATGGCACAGGAGCTGCTGGTGCAGGTCTCCCCCGGCAACTTGACAGACCTGGATTCTGCTGCTGCCCTTTTGCAGCTCCAAGTGGATGCAGTGCTTGCTAATTTATTTATGCCAGCTTGTTTGGTAAGAGGAGTTGACTGGACCATTAAAGTCAACTATGTAAGAAGACAACAGATGTGGAAGAGTTTTACTGGCAGATTTGGGACACATGAGAGAGCTCTTTGAGGCTAAGAAGCTAGAGATATTTCAGATATCTCAGTTCTTTTCTTACAGTAACTATAGACATGAATTCTATGTAGCAAAATAAAAGAACATTTAAGATGGAAAACTGATTATAAAGTCATCACTATTAGAAGATAGGCAAGATATATTTCAATTTTGCATTCTGCCTTCAAATACTAAATTTATTGTTCTGTTCTTCTTCTTTAAAGAAGCCATTACAGGCTTTTTTTTTTCTCCCTCTCCTCCCCCCTTCTTTCTGTAGAGTCAGTGTTAGAATCAAGAGGTCTCTAGAGTGATGCTACAATATAGCATCTTTCTTCTCCCTCCAGATACTGAAAATTTAGGTGGTCAGGTTTTTCATGAGGAAAGTAGTCATTTCAGGTTACTGGCATCCCAGCACTTGCCCATATGTTTGCTGTTTTGTTTTATTTTATTTAATGAAGTCATGATTAGTAAAAAAACGTGTTTGAAGAATTTTTATCACCAAAGTAGATAATATCATCATTAGACAGGAAAGGCTCAGAGGAGATTCTTTTTAGTTACATTCATGAGATTGGGATAAATATACATCCTGTGCTCTTTCAGACATGATAGCAATGAAAGTTTTTATGGCTTGATGACTAAACATAGGTTTCCAGAAAGATAGCACATGCGTAATTTGCCTGAAATACATGTGTCTGAAGAATTAATACCCAATATGTTAACTGTGAGTAGAATATGAATGGAGGAATAAAGTTGCATTTGGTTGTAAAAACAAAATCAGAAAGAACTTAAAACCTGCTTTTTAAATCAGGGTGGCTTGTGTTGGTAAAAACTTTATATGACGGAATGTACTTTGACTATCTATAACAACATATTGGGCACCAAACTAATGGCTACTAGTCACCATCAGCAAAGGCTTAAACTTTGTAACTTGTAACTTACTTTAGGAAGAAATTTTCCACAGAAACTTGTAACTTCCTTTAGGATTCATATATGTGAAGCAAGGTGTCTTATGAATAGCTGAGAGCAAGTTACGCTTCTATGAAGAGGTAAAATTAGCAACATTCACAAATAAATTTTTGATTGTGAAAGGTATGTAGCCACACTAACAAAAATTTTCAATTTTTTCTAATGCTTAGCGAACAGGATCCTGTGCACCTGCCTTGGAGGGTCTGAGCAAAGGCTTGGCACCACAAAGCAGAGCAATGCTTGAGAGCTTCTCCAAAACTAAAGTCTAGATTTTAGGCAGATCCCGTTTAGCTTTTAATGCTCAAAGTGCTGTAAGTCAGTGTAAAATTCAACACAATTTACTTAAACCCCAATTTACTTAAACCCCAACCCACACAAATCACACTTAGGAATAACTTTTTTTGCCATTCAGGTCTTCACATATTTTCAACAAAAATAGAGGGGCAGTATACAAGGATGATGACACTGATTCTATATAAAGCACAGAGCATAAAATATCTGTTCTTTCTTTCAAAGGCAGGTAAAGCCTGATTTTGAACAACCTGACTAGATCTGAACGTCTTTTAATTTTATTACTAGCCCTATAAGACAGATAGGTACAAATCTTTTCTTTCTGTGAAAACAACCAAATGTCTGAGTTTGAGGAATTAAATTTCCATGTATAACTCTATCTTCTCATTGAAAGTATCTAAGATCTTGGAAATGCTGGCTATTTCTTCCTCTAAAGAAGATACTGTTCCCCACTGTAAAAACTTTGGTTGTCTCCTATTTTCTGGCTTCCCTGTATCTTTCTTTTCATTCCAAAATACTGTTATTTATCAGGGTTTTATTATTCTCATTGCTGGTCATACCTTGTGGCAAATCAAAGCTGCTCACCTATGAGTATTAGAGAACTTTTTCAGTTCAGAAGTGTTGCTTGTGTCAGTGTTCTGAATCATGTTGTGGGAACTTTTAAGGGTTATTAGTAGAGTATGAAAGCTACAAACTATAAACTGTCCTTAAAGACCCTGTTTTTAAGACTCCAGTAAGTCCATAGCAGTGCAACCCATTTGCTAACATTGAACACAGACGATTTTCAAGCTTTTGATGACTTCCTGCTTTGTTACTGCAACAAGCTCTTTTGCATCATTCTACAGTCCTGCCTTTCTTACAGCTCTCACAGCTTTTTCCTTTCCTGTGAATCTGGTCCCCACTCTCCCATCTCTGTTTTACACTTTTCACTCTCTCTGTTGCATGAAACAGTTGGGCAAGCAATTTCCTCTTCCTTGACATGTCTGTTTTTAAAAGCTCCTTCACTTGATAGGCATCTCAGCATTTATTTCTATGAAGAGCTCATTCCCTGAGTGACTGAATTCTTCTCCCTAAATGAGGTTGGAAAAAAGGTCAGGATCAAACATTAACTGTTTGAAAAGAGTAAAGTATGCAAAGGATGTCCATAAAGACAAGATCAAGAACATACCAAGATGCACATCTTGCTCAGTGCAAGTTGATATTGCTCTAGGGAACTGAACTAGAATTATATTATTGATGCTGGTCCTACATCTTCTGACCATTGATAATAAATCAGCCACGTCAATAATGACTTTATGAGTAGATAATGTGCTTTGCATCTTTCTGAAACATAACTTAATGCTACAATAAAATAAGTCTTTAAAATGGTTTGCCATTTGTCAGAGGGTCTTTGAACTTCCTAGTTGACAGAATACAGCATTCCTTTTATGTAGAAAGTTTGAATATGAAACCAGATGGAAAAATAGGGAACTACTTAACACCTCTAGTTTTCTGTGATGAACCCCACCTGCAACACACTGCTTTTAAACATGATGTATTAACACATATTATGTGTTAAGATAATAAATTTTAGAGGTGAACTTAATGTCTGAGCTTAGTGGAAAGCCAATTTAAATGGATAAAATCTTCTTCCTCAAGCTTTCTTAGCCTGTGTGTTTCATAATTGTCCTTTAGTCAGCTTCATCATTGATCCTGCATTGTACTCCATGTGAGTGAATTACTGAACAGAGACAGACTTCACCATAATCAAAATTTACAAAAGGCTTTTCTCCAGCACATTTTGCATAATATGATTGGGACAGGCAGCTCTAGAATACACAGACACTGACCAAAGTTATATTTTAACACTGTACATATATTCTGTTTGAAATATCCTTATTGCATTTATTAGGACTTTATTAGGACTGCAAATCAAACCAAGATGGTAAGAAGAGAGAGACAGAGCAAGAAGACAAAAAATTAGAAATTACTTCTGACAAAATGTTGTTTTGTTTTTCCAAGACTGAAAAACCTGGGTTTTTTTCCTGGGTGAGGCTTCTGAAGATTTTGAAATCACTGAGCTTTCTATCACCACTGGAAGACCTGTTCTAACAGACTAACTCTACCCTGCTACCAGAGGTTTTAAATGGGATGTGAAAGACTTTCTTCAAACTTTATCTTCCATTACTTACTTGAGGATTTGTCCCACCATCTTCCACACTCCTCAGGATCAATAAGTGACAATCATTTGGTCTTTGGCCTCCAAAATACTCACACTATATCTCCATTAAGAGATACTTCATTGGCTAAAGCCTTTATAGCCCACTGTGTAGGGAATTTGTGAAGTGGTAGATAGAAATGAAAATCCTAAGTTTTAGGAAAACTTCATGGAAACCTGAGACTCACTGTGGAAATTCATGTTGTAGAGCCACAAGTATAAATTCTTTAAAAAAGGCATAGGATATATCTTCCCTTCATTTTTGTTCTGATGCTATGAAGTACAGAGGTCTCTGGCTAGATATCTGTGTGCATAACAAGTTATCTCCTGGGTGCTGTTCCCCATCATGCCAACATCAGAGAGGAATTCCATGACCAAGTCTTCACTTGTATGACAGCCAACTCATGATTACCTGAAACTGGTAAGGCAAGACTGGTGACAGTTATTGGTTACATATCTCACTTCATGCAGTCTTTCTCTAATTATCCTTTTTTTTTTTAAGTAAGGCAATAAGCTCGATGACCCTTACAAATCCTTTGAAGCCTTCTTTTTACATACTTCTTTTCCGTGGCTTTTCCTAGCCCTTCCAATTAAAACACTCCAAATCCCTCCCTCACAAAACTGAAGGATCTGGTTTCTAGTTAAGATTATGTCTTTCATTCCCTGGTAGTCCTTAAAAAAATAAGTACATAAAATTGCTGATTTGCTGTTTTTCTGTGTTTGTGTCCTTGGCCATTATTTGGATCCTTATTGCTGTGTTTGTTTAGGAGGGCAAGAAGATGAGAGTGTCAGGTTTTTGTTGCTTGCATTTCTCTGTGATAACAAAAGAATACGAACAAATTCCTATCTTATTAAGAAGTAAGAGTATAGTAAGAGTGTAGTAAGAACAAAGAACAGGAAGCAGTATCTTCCTTTGTTCAGGAATCAAGATATTGTAGAGTTTATGACACAGGCAGCTGTCTCTGCTTCCTCTAAGATCTATGCTCTCTGGTGTCTCTGGTTTTCTCTGAGCTTTCTGAAAGTCACTCATCTAGATTCATCAGCTGTAGTCACAGCCCTTCAGTTTCTAAGTTTCTTCTTGTTCAGATATTTCCAAGCAACACAACACATATTAAATGTAGTGTCTTCCAGATTTCCAGTTATTTAACTTCTCAGGGAGGCATTGATGAATTATTTCATCAGATTTAGATGGAAGATGGCTAGAAGCTTGTCTGCTTTAACAAGGTCTGTGTTTCTTACAGATCAAAGGCATTGTTACTGGCACAAATGCTTCCAACATGATTCCATATTTCCCCAATTAATATTGTTACATAAATCTCTCAAAAATTCCTAGGAGTTGGAGGTTTAGGAACTGCTGGGTTATTTTTGAAGATTATTTATAAGATACCGTTATCCACATTCTGTGAGACAAGCCACACAAATGGAAAGTAAAAACCAGAAAATATAGCCCCACTTCTTGGAACTATGCTAATTTTTGTTTGGCAAAAGCATTTTTCCTGCTCTTTAGTCAAAGTAAATAATGGGAAAAGTTCTTTATATTGGTAAAAAAATCTTGAATGTGACTAATATATAATGAGGGTGTGAAGTTAAACAAGAAATTAATGAACATGGATTAATTCAACAACTTGATTTGGGCAATTTCACTGAAAGAAGGAGATGTTGTTAGATTTCTCTGCATAGATTTCCCTCAAATAGCAGCACATGAGCTTTCATAATCACCAACAAATTTCTGTTCATACATTTTACAGTTTTATGGGTCAATTGGTCACTAGTGGATTTATGCACAAAAAATATGTACAAAAGGATTATGAGCTACAGAAGGACTGGAGTTTTGCATTCAGGAAAAAGGCAGAGGTAGTATGTCCTGGAACACTTACAAAGTAAAGAACTGGATAGATGGTAGAAGGTTGCAGCAATTCCAGCCCATCTAACCAATGGCATGTCCTGGTCCTCGCTAAATCCAGTAGACATTCTACAAAATCATGTCTTTCCTCCAGTGGAGGGGAAGATACCTGCTGCCATGCCAAAGGGAAAAGAACAGGCTTATAATGACATTGATAATCTCTCCTGCAAAATAGGTGCTCCTACACCTCTATTTTGGTTGTGGGAAGATGACCTGATAGGTCTTTGTTATGCTGTACTTTCAATTTGGGTTGACTCAATCCATCCTTGATTTTTGATTTAAATCAGCTGTGTGGACTAGATTACTTTGTATGGACAGGAAAAGGATCACTGTAGTGTGCCTCTGTACAGTGGAATAATGGGCTGTATGGGGGACCCCTCCTCAAAAGAATTAGCTGACTAATAAATTAGTGAAGCTAGCATTATGGTAGTGCTTTATAGAGCACTTAGTGCTTGTGTATTCTCAGCTGAGGTTTGCGGCAGGCTTAAGTATTGCTTAAACATATTTTTAGAGGAATAAAGGCTGAGTGGATGGCATCATGATTTATATCCTAGGCGTAAAATAGCTACCCTGATGCATTGTATTACAGGCCTGCAGCACAGTTACAGACAACTGTTAGGCTGTCTGCCAGATTCGTTCAAGTACAGTATCTAAGTGTTGCTGCATTTTGAGGTGAAACTCAAAATGCTGTTTCTGTCTGTATATTCACCCCATATTTTAATGTTTTCTCCAGTAATATTTTGCTCTACTTATTCTTCTCTCCTTCACTGCAAATCATATGATTTAACATATAAAAAACAGTCATCAAACTGGATGTTTTTTACAACAGAAGCATTCAGAACTCCTCACCAAACTAATGCCAGCAAGCACTTTATGTGTTAAGAAAAAATAATATTGCCCTTTACCTTTAATACATTTAGCTTATACCGGAGGATGACAACTGTCTCTTGGATTCAGCTGGCTTTCATGACATTACTTTTTAAATGCATGGAATTTTCCAAAAGTTTTCACANNAGTTTTCACAGTTGGCCCAAGACTGCTCCCCTTGATACTAGTTGATATTTTGGGAGTGACCCACAAGAGGTGATTTGGAGACCCCAACATTAAGACTAGCCAAAAGGTTTGGATATAACTTTTTCATTCTATACAAGTGGTACAAAATTAATATTTTCTTAATTTTTTAAATGTTCATTTATATTACTTGTCAAAATATCAGAG
>VZTV01081349.1:0-14617 GCA_013400875.1 Anhinga rufa | reverse complement strand
AAAACTGCAAATTTACTAACATCTGCACAGCTAAAGCATTATATAGAATGGAGAAAATATAATGATGGAGAATCATATTGTACACAAAAATGATAGTGAAAATATATTAAAAATGGATCAGTCAGCAGAGATACAAGCTGTTGCTAGACTGTAGAATGAAAAGATGGTCTTTTGCTGATGGTTGAGACTGAGTGGTTGCAAATGTATGTCCTATGGTTTCTGAGTGAACTTCATAAGCAAAATATTTAGAATGACATCCTCATGCCCAGCCCAGCCTATTTTCAGTGCCTGAGGTGGCCAACAGGACATTTTGGAGCTGCAGTTCACACTGAAGGAGACGCCCAGTCCCTGTGGGACTTTCCTCCATAGACACTTGTGAATTTGCAGCATGAAGAATGCACCAAGGAGCAGTGTAATATGCAGGGAGTGATGTGAGAGGAAAATGTGCCTGAGGTTACTGTTTTAAAATTTGGGTAGTGTCACGGTCCTTAAGGCTGATCGAAAGAACGTGCTAGAATCAGACTTATGTCAAAATTAGAACAGTTCAGGAGATTAATAGTGGGAGTGCAAAGGATGACAGGAAATCCCAACAGCTTCATGCCTCCACATCATTCTTAGTTGTGCAGGCAGAGGCTCCATGCCTCTGTGTGCCTCAGTTCCTGAACCTAACACCATTTTTTTCTTCTATACCTATTATTAGACTTGTAAATTTACATTGTAATGACACACTAACTCATCAACTGTCTCTAAAACCTGCCTCAAAGCTTTCTTCAAGATCCTGAGATGCTGAATTAGGAAAGGGACGAAGCTCAGGGTGTCTTTTTTTTTTTTTTTCTCCTCCCTCATATGTATCAGCTACCTGTATCAGTGTCTACAATTTTCTGTCTAAACCAGTTTCTGACAGGCAATGATGTTATCATGAAGTTACTGTACAGATAACTTTAAATGTAACCTTGTGGGTCACATCTGATCTATTAATTAGTTTACAGATTAAAATATTTTTATTTATGGAATGCCAGAAGCTGGTAGGTTATTCTAAGTAAACTCACTCCAACTCCTTGTGAGATTACTAATTCAGAGTCCCGCAACAAGTCTCATAGTATAGCTGTTTATTTATCTTCTATTCTAATAGAAAGAAAAATGCTTTTGTCATTTTAGTTTGCCCACACAGAGTATGCTAGCCATCCTGTCTCACTNGAGTGGACTTGACAGTAGTAAAGATCTTAATGGTTTACTACCTTTGTTAAAAGAAAGGATCTAATTTCTGAACTGTTATCAGTATTCCAGATATCAGTAAAGTAGGTCCTGCAATGTCATCACTGATCTTTTTATATTAACTACTTTTATAATTCTCTTAAATTGTTTACTAGCAATTTGGTGCTGGAGTTGCATTTGGTTTCTACTGTGAGTTCTAAAATTTGAAAAGCTGCTGTTAATTTACAATTATATTCTCCTTCTTTTTCTGTTCACCGGATTCCTTATGAAATGTTTTGAAGATTTCTGTCACTCTTACTACTAGCAGTTGGGGTGGTCAGAAAATGGTTTTAACAAGAAATCATAAACACTGAAAAAAAAGAGGGATTCCAAGATCCTCCTCTGATTGCCTCTGATCCCCACTTTTCCTCTGTTAGACTTGCTTAAACTTATATTTTAGTTAAAGTTAATCCTTAGTTAAACTGCATTTTTCATTAAGAACTATAATAAGGTGTCTTACCAGAATCCTAATGCANNNTAAGGTGTCTTACCATAATCCTAATGCATAGGACATCATAAGAAATAGTATCCAGGCTGAGTGTGCAATATATAGAAGTAGATAGGGATTTGAAGAACATCAGCTGCAATAAGAGGGTGTATCAAAATATCTGAAATAAAATATTCTGAATTCTGTGCATGAGAGATTTTTGCTGACTATTTTTGCCTATATCCTCTTTTTTTTCTCTTCTCTGTCCTCTCCTCTCCCAAATAATTTTCTCTCAAAACCTGTTTTTTGACCGATTGTCTCTGTTATGCTGGAAAACAATTAAAACCTTCTAGACATTTATGAAAGGAATGTCCCTCCTCTGGAGANNNNAAAGGAATGTCCCTCCTCTGGAGAATTCTAGAGAATGCATCATGATGCATTTTAAAGAAATGGCAGGGACAACAGACAATTTCCAAAAAAAGTTTAAAAATATATCTCTACATAAGTGCGTAAGTTAAGTAGTGCTTTTAAAAACTTAAGAATTAATAGAAATTAACTGATACTGATTAGTTGATTATTGGATACTGGAAAAAATATTTTCCATAAATGGTCAATTTGTGTACACTACATTAAAGGAATAGTGATTATAAAAGAAACTGGTTAGCAATTATGCAGCTAACTTGCAAGAAAAGGTTACAGACCAGCAGCAAGGCTTGCTCACTCGTGATCTGATGAAGACTGAGAGAGGAGGGACAAGCTTTTTCAATAGGGATTTCAGTGTAAACCTTGAAGGGAGTTACACTGGCAAAAAATAATTTCTGGATCACTGGGGGCTTTTTAGAGTTCCCTGCTGGTCACATAAAAGTATTTGTGCCCCAAAGAATAGCTTCAAGATGTGATTCACCACTACATGTTATTGTGCTTTCACACCACTGTGAACCCTAGGAAGATCAGTATTTATCCTGGCAAATGAGCTGGAATTGTACAGAGGACTGTCACCTAGTATTAGTTGTGCCTTTGTGAGCGGTGGTGTGCTCATTTGAAATATCATAGCATAAGGCATTTATGTCCTCCCATACTGTCTGCCCTCTCATACTTTTTTTTCTCTTTTATGTGTGTGGTTACTTAGGTTTTTATACCTCTGATTTGAACACACACCCTTCCACACATCTCAAAAGCCACTGGAAATATAATGTGCACAGTAGTTTGTAAATTAAATATGCTTAAGTAGCAGAAAACTGCAGTAACTAAGGCTGATATATGGACTTGGAAGACTAAATCTAACTTTGTGGATTCAATTATAATTACAGCTGTATGAGCTGGCGCATTGGCAAGATGAACCTGCCAAGACTGGCTTACTAGAAACCGTAGGAAGGCTGACCACATCATCAAAGAATAGCTCTCTGATGACATAGTACCTGCAACTCTCCAGCTGATGGCCCACAGGTCCATCGGAAGACACTAGCTGGTTTGGTGGGAGGCAAGCAAAGAGAAAGGATGACAGTTTGCTGCTAGGGTCAAAGGTAAGAGGGATGTTTCCTCTTAGAAAGTTCAGGGAGAAAACCTAAGACTCCAGAACAAAGAAAGGGAAATTACAAAAGTATATTGGATTTTGGAGGAATTTGGAGAGCTGAGGTGTGTCAGAGCCAGGTTACAGTTACTTATTAGGGAGGAAAGGTTCAGAAATGCAGTGCTTAACACCCTCTCCAGCTCTGCTAAACTTATGAATTTATGAAGAGCTAACTATAATTAGAAATCCAAATTTAAAAAAATAGTAAACCAAAAATTTACTTTAAAAAGTGGGCAGATAGCCAACTATTTTTACTGGGCAGCACTGGAATGTTAATGCGGAACATACGCAAAGCTGTTATGAAAAAAAATACACATCTTTAATTCTAATATCCAAATAGAATGAATGATAATTGCATTAAGCACCAACTGGGAGTCAGCACAGGTCCCTGAGAACTGGAAACCCACTATATGTTACCGGATAAATAGTTACTGACAGGCCTAGTTTAAGATATTTTTTCTGCAGAAAAAAAAATGTGAAAGGGAGGAGGAAACACAATTTCTCTTGCAGAATGAATGAAACTGTTTTGTCAGCTAGCAGTAACCTGAATAATAGCTGTCTAATTTTACCATTTTAAAGTGCTTTGATCTGAATTGCATGGGATGTGTATAACCTCATACCAAGTAGTGGAAGTTGTGAATAATCTGCACAACTGCTTTCCCAACCTGGTTCATCCATTTAGTTAAGGTTTAAGAAAATAATCACCTGAATCAACAGCCTGATTTTGTCCCTTAACACATACCCACATTGAATCACAGGGAGAATTTATAGGGGGTGGAATGTAATTATCTGACCTGGAATTTGCCCAGAACACGAGGTTAATAATGCAAGGCTTTCCAGGCATATATTTCAATTACTGATCACTATTCCTCTATGGTAGTCTCTATGATGGGTAAGCCAAAAACACTAGGGTGAGAATTAATGCAAAATATTTCAAAATCTGAATGCAAATCTTACTGCCGTATTTTGGCAACAGCCACATCAGAGCAGCTATACTGAATCAGGCTTCTTGGGTAGTGGTTTCTCCCGAGTGAAGGGGATCCCATTATGAAGAGTTGTGGCACAAAGCCCAGAGAGAAAAGCTCTGCTGGATTTGTGCTACTTCTATCCAGAACCAGCCTGAGTGTCTCTGCATCCTGCTTCTAGAAAGGGCAACTAATGTGAATGACTCTGGCTGGAGTTATCCAGGTCCATCCAATGCTTTTAGCTCTGTCTCAGCACTGATGTTATCTGAGCTAAAAGCAAAGCTGGTTATGCCAAGGATGAAGAGAACCTGTGTGCATGGGAGGAAAGGAGAAAATGGAGAGGATGTGCTTTTCAGATGAGTCAGGAAAACATCAAGTCAAAAGCTAAAGGGAGAGGGCGATCAAACTACAGTTTATTTAAAATTAACTTGTGACATTCAAGATAAAATATTAATCTTTGGTATGCCACTGAATAAATGTACAGTGCATTTGCATATTGGACTGTTTTTAAGTCTGGTCCTGCATCCACCAAAATCCTTAGGAAAACTAAGGAAAATACAAAGAAAAGCAACAGAAGTGATCAGAGATATGGAACAGTACCCGTATGATGAAAAACCAAACCTAGTAAAAGCTCAGCTGAGAGAGGATATAAAATCATATTCTACGTGAAATTTAGGTGTATAAAATTATGTGTGCTGTAGAAGAGGAATTATTTTTAATTGTGTTTTACAAATCAGGTATCAGGTATCAGATGAAACAGTCAGGTAGGAGGTTCAAGACATATAGTGAAACTTTTTTTCATACAACTCACAATGCAACAGTAGAACTCACTGCCACAGGATGCTAAACATGCCAGAAGTCAAGCAGGGTTCAAAAACTGGTGAGGCTCACCCACTGGAGATCATTACTACAAGAGCTATTAAACACAAAGATGTTACCTCTAATTTGGGAAGTTCCTAATTCTCTAATGGCTGGAACTGGGGAAGGCTTGCTGGGCAAAGAGCACTTTGTGTTGCTCTGCTCATTCTCTTTTCCCTAGACTTCCCCTACTGTCAGAGGCAGGCTACTGGGCTGAAGATACTTTGGTCCAATCAAAAAATGCCTTTTGTAATGTTCTGACTTTGATATTTCAGGGCAACGTGCACACAGACTGCTTGGGAAGGACAGCTATTTCCTAGAAGCACTGGACCTACTGTACTGTTGTAGAGTGACTATGGAGACATTAAACTGAATGCTTCCTATAAATAAAGGCACAGGCAGCTACTCAGCCCCACATGTATTTATGGATATATAGCAGCTGGGTTGGAGAAGTCCAGCTAGTTAGAGCTACCAGCCATAGGGAAATCCCAGACAAATGTATAACCACTCTACCTCCCTAGTCTGCCCAGACAAAACTTTCTGGCAGAAGAAGGGAAAAATGTCCAGGAAGCCCAGTCTTAGGGTAGCCCTAAAGGTTATAATGTACTTTAAATAAATTAGTAAGCAAAAAGAAAAAGGAGGTGGTGGTCTCCTATATGCTACTAAATGCTGCTATACGCTACACAATAATCCTATATGTTACTAAATCCATGCCCTTACAGGAAAACCACAATATTTAGTACACAATCTGCATAGGAAACTGAATGATTGGTTTGTTCCTGATCTATTGTGTGCCAGAAAAAGTAACCTGCATTATCTTGGAGAACTTTAATACTTTTACTGGAAACCTCATACTGTCTGTTTAAAACACTCAGAGTTTTTGAAAGTAAGATGTAACAATTCAAAAAATCTTACAGCCAACAAAAGGGAATTACCTAGTTCTTATCTTGGCAGAAACCAAGCACGTTATTTTAGAGGTGAAATCAAATAATAATGCCTTGAAGTAAATACTCATGACTTCTTTCATTTAGGATGTGGCTACAGACTGGTGTTTCAGGACAGTTAATTTCACAAAGTTGACAAGAAAGAGGAATGTAAATCACCTATAGAAAACCATCTCCTCAAAAAAGAAGAGATAATTGGAAGTGTTTCAGAAAGTTTTCTCTCACTTATCCCAGATTCACAACCCTAGAATTATAAGACATTAATTGTGATAAAGTAAAATAATCTAATAGGGAGAAGAAATTATGGCAAATACGAAAATTAAAATTCATCTAGAAGGAAGAGGAATGGAGTGAAAACCAGCAGCAAAGCATAGTATTAGACAAGGAACAGTGGCAAAAATTATGAAAGAAGCCAAAGCATGCAAGGAAGAACACTTTGCCTAAGCAGAGAAGTGTAATAGCACCAAAGAATGGTGCTATTGACGTGTGAGTCTCCACGTCATTACGTAGTTGGAAATATTATTTCAACTGCTACTAATGACACAAAGGAAGCAGTGTTTAATGGGTATTTCTGCTTTTTAGTCAGGACAGAGCTGAAGGACACATTCTTATCAAAGGACAGTGCTGAAAATATTTCCTACAGCAAAGCAGGAGGCTGTTAAATCAATAGGTGAGGATTACCCCATCTGTAATGGGAACAGAGGAAGCACATGAGCTGTCTGAAACACCGAAGAAATCATAGAGGTGTAGACAAAGGCTACAGCTATGGTAACATTGTGAAAGGTTAACTCTAAGAATGTCAGCTTTGGCACTAGCCGCTGGCAAAATAATGTAATGGATCATTTGTAATTTCTTTAATAAAGAATTAAAGAACAATATAGTGATTATCAGAATGAAAAGTTAATGAAAACAAATCTTGTCTGTTTTCTCATATCATGTCAGTACTTTCATATATGGAAGTGGATGTTGTAGAACATGTGGATATTATAGAATTCTGTAGGGTATCTGACTTGACATTTTCTTTTACTTTGACCAAGAAACAGATATGTTGTAGATTCAGAATATTGCTTGATTAAATGAAGCACTGATTAAGGAGCCATATGGAACTGTGAACAAGGAATCACTTGTGAGACATCTCTGATGGAGTCCTACAAGCTTCAATTCATGACCAACTGTTACTTAATGTTTTTATTGATTACCTGGAGGAAAACACAGAATTGTTAGATATAATATTTAGAGATGACCTAGGTAGGAAAGAATGCTTAATAGCAAAGAGAATAAATCAGTTACATTGAACAAGATGATCTGTGGAGGTCTCTTCCAACCCCTACCATTCTGTCATTCTGGCATTCTGTGAATAACTTGGATTCTGTGGTCAGCTGCAGGCAACTGAAATGGTTTTCAGTATAAGAAAACCATATTTACAAACTGGGGAAGAAGTACTTCTGTGAGTGTTTTCTGAGTTGTAAAGGATAAACAGCCAAACTCAAATTCCCAGTATAGCACTGAAACAAAAAGGGTAGTACAGTTCTTGTATATATGAGCAGAGGAAGATGGAGGAAGCTAGAGGACCTTAATCTCTGGATGTGGTGTTGGGAACCACTAATGGGATGCTGTGCTCTGAGTTGGACCTTAAGTCCTGTAGCATATTGTGGAGGTAGAAAGAACTTGGTCATGAAATTATAAGAAGGTGAAAGATATTTTACAGCTAAGACTTGGGGACCCCACTCTGTCTATGAGCTATGAAGATGATCAGGGGACTGGAGCATCTCCCTTATGAGGAAAGGCTGAGAGACCTGGGCTTGTTCAGCCTGGAGAAGAGAAGGCTGAGGGGGGATCTCATCAGTGCATATAAATATCTAAAGGGTGTGTGTCAGGAGGATGGGACTGGACTCTTCTCAGTGGTGCCCAATGACAGGACAAGGGGCAACGGGCACAAGTTGGAATACAGGAGGTTCCACTTAAATATGAGGAAAAACTTCTTTCCTGTGAGGGTGCCAGAGCAGTGGCCCAGGCTGCCCAGAGAGGCTGTGGAGTCTCCTTCCCTGGAGACATTCAGACCCCACCTGGATGCGGTCCTGTGCCCCCTGCTCTGGGTGTGCCTGCTCACGCAGGGGGGTTGGACAAGATGATCTCTCGAGGTCCCTTCCAACCCCTACTGTTCTGTGATTCTGTGATCTGCAATATCTATGAACAAGATTGTTGACAAGAATTAGGTTTGACATGAATAGATGAACAGGAACTTAACAGCAAAGGCTCTTCAACTTATCAGAACTGGTGATTGAAAACAAATACGATCAAATTCAGCCTTGAAACAAAGTGGAAATTTTAGTCATTTGTGAGTTAATTGATCACTGAAATGACTTACAAGATTTGGCTTGTGTTTCCTCTGTCCCAGGAAAGCATTAACTTTTGATAATAATTTTTTTTTCTAGTTAAAATAAAAGTAATTTGAGGAAGATTTATTGTATATCTATTGAGTCAGTGTAGCTAATCATACCATATCGTCTCATGCTGTAATGTCTAAAACAAATAGTTCTAGTCTATTAATATTATTTATTTTCTAAGATATATTCCCAGTCATTTGCCCCAAGGTATGGATGCACACCCAGTTTTGACTGATTGCGTTCAAATAGATAAGCGCAACCAGGTTTTGGCGATAGTTGTGCATACTTATTTGGGACAGCATTTTGCTCCAGAATGTATGCAGACAATGCAAACTCAGAGTGACAGAAACCTAAATGGACAATGATCTGAAACTAGTCTGTTCTGTAATGTAAACCTGCCAGTGAGCGCACAGGGTTCTTATGAATAGTCCAATAGCAAATTTAGAGTGACCAGCACAGCTTAGAGCAAAGATGACATCTGTCACCAAGTTTTCTCCTTGTCCCTAATGGAAACTCTCCACAGGTCCTCCTAACGCTTACTGACAGCAGGGCTGAACTAATATTTGGAATTACCTGTAAGGTGTGTTACCCTTTGTTACTTGAATAAAAGGTACTAGTCTAACTAGTTACTACTTACTCTAAGTAAAGTACTTGTGACAGTTCAGTATTTTTGATTCAATTCTGAGTTTTTGTAAGACTCTATGAGGTCTGTCTTTTCTGAATACCAAAGGCAAGTCAGGGAACGAGTCCTTACTCCCATCTGCATGACTGCGGAGAGCAGTCAATGAGCAGTCCTCCAAAGCTGTTGAACATGAGCCAACAGCATGCCCTGGCAGCCAAGAGGGCCAACCGTGTCCTGGGGTGCACCAAGCACTGCATTGCAGCTGGTCAAGGGATGTGATTGTCTCGCTCTGCTCTGCGCTGTTGTGGCCCCACCTTGAGTGCTGTGTGAAGTTTTGGGCATCACAGTACATTAAGGATATAAAGCTACTAGAGAGTGTCCAGAGGAGGGCCATGAAGTTGGTGAAGGGTTTAGAGGAGAAACCATATGAGGAGCAGATAAAGTCACTTGGTTTGTTCAGCCTAGAGAAGGGGAGGCTGAGGGCAGAGCTCATGGCGGTCTGCAGCTTCCTCACAAGGGGAGGAGGAGGGGCAGGCACTGATCTCTTCCCTGGTGACCAATGACAGGACCCAAGGGAATGGCAGGAAGATGTGCCAGGGGAGGGTTAGGTTGGATATTAGGAAAAGGTTCTTCACGCAGAGGGTGGTGGAGCACTGGGACAGGCTCCCCAGGGAGGCAGTCACGGCACCAAGCCTGATGCCATTCAAGAAGCACTTGGACAACACCCTCAGAGACATGGTGTGAATTTGGGGTTGTCCTGTGCAGGGACAGGAGCTGGACTTGATGATCCTTGTGGGTCCCTTCCAACTCAGGACATTCTATGATTCTATGAAAGCTGTCGGTAGATCATCTCTCAGTGTTTCCAGGATCTTTCTACATTGTGTCATTCAGAGAGGGAGATCCATCATATAGGTCCTTAGGGAGGGCAAAGTTTTCGCTCCAAGCTGTTGCAGGCCGGGAAGAAAAGGAAACAGAGAAGCCTTCTGATTGGTATGGAAGGCACTGCTATGGGAAGAGAAAGCAGAAGGAAGCCAGGTGCACTGGAAGCAGGATATAATAGAAGGTGTGAACAAACCAGACTCAGCTGTCTCTAGGAACCACCAATAAGCAGGGGTTTCTTTTTCTAGGTGCTTCTGGAGGCTACCAGGGCAACTAAAGGGATTGAATCATCCAGTGAAGCTCCTTAGTCTTTTCAAATCAAGGTCAACTTTACCCCAAAGGTGTAGTTCTAGTTACGATTCCTTTAGGCTGTTTTCAACCTAACCCTTCCTGACTGCAGCAGCTCATCTGGCCCTCTGCTCCCTCTCTGCCCCTGGTACAAATTCCCTTTGTGCCAGTGCAACTCTTTCTGTGGCAATGCTCTCAACCAGGGAAATTGTTTGGTTTTGTAGGGGGAAAAGAAGATAAAGAAATGCTTTTTTTTCTTTAAAAAGAGATAGTATACAAATATGCCTGATAACACAGCCACATAAATAGCTTCAATAGCAAAAGTCGATAGCTAATCAAGTCCAGAGGAGCAAAGGCAATGCGTGAAGGGGAACAAGCAGATAAAACAGGAAAGAAATGGAAATGGATCTTTCACCCTAGCTTTTTATGAACGGCTTCATAATGTGAGCTTCTCCGTACTTTGGTTCTCTCTCTCTGACACACAGATACATATACACACATACCCTTCTAAAAAACATCCAGCAAAGCCTTCCTCCAAGATAGTTCAAATTCCTTGGTGGCCTTGGGTGTGCCTTTGTTTTGGTTTGAATACTGCTATCACGTCATAAATGAGCCTATTTCTACTATCTTAAATGAAGAGTGACGGTCACACCCAGCAGTTCCAACTAGATTTAACCCAGCCTGTAACAGTATTAATCCTAGATCACAACCATAAGCTTCTGCATATGTTTCAAATAAGGGAAACTAGCGTAAACCCAGCACAGTTTTACAAGACGTTGTTCTAGTTCACGAGTGGATAAACTGCAGTTTCGAAAGCTATTTTAGCCTGAACAGGAAGCCAAATTATAATAAAAATGACATGCAAATCCTGTTTTCACTGCAATGCTTAAAGCAATAAAAGAATAAACTGAGTTTATCAAAGCACCCTGCAGTTAGCCCCTTTGATGGCAATGTCAGCCCCCATCCACACCAAGATTGGGTACAGAAGTTCAGCAATCCTTCAGCAGTCCAAAAATAGCTTTCTTACAAAGGAAGAGGTTTCTCAGGAGTAGTGGAGGAAATGCAGCAGTAGCACCTATACAGGTTCCTTGGATAAATAGATTCTCAAGTAGACCCTCTGCATCAGCCACTCCATTTCCCTTGTGGTAACTTATTAGGTCTCTATATGATTGTTTTTACAATAGCCTTCCTTGTCCGTGTCCTTTGATTAAAACAGAGTAGAGGCTGTATTTTGCATGTCTATTTTCTAGAGTATACACTATACAAAACACAGCAGTAAAGACAATAGGACATATGCATCAGGATACTTAAACCACATAGGCAAATGAAATGTTTGTTCCTTCATCATGGATATTTTAGCAAATATTCCCTCCGATGTAGGAACGAGGAAGCTCTTTTTTTAATAAGGTTTTGAACAACTTCTTGTATCCCTGAAAACAACTGATACAATCTGAACAAACTGACACAAGCTAAAAAAGTTGCAATGGTTACACAATGTTTGAGATAGTTTAAATCTGTGTTTGGTGAAAATCTATTTATTTTTATGTCCTTATTTAATTAATATGGACAGAACCCAGTGGAAGCTACTATTAGAAGCTGAAACATACATGAGAATGAGATGAAGAAGAATTTGCAGAAAACTTTCAGAGCTGGGCAAGATGACATGAGGAGTCCACTGATTTCAGGTTTTTATCCCTCTTTAATACTCACAATCAATAGATTCACAGCTTTATGATAATCTAGGGTTTAGAGAACTCATGATTCTTTAGTAAAGACTGCTTGCTGGAGAATTTTAATTTTTCCCACCACTCCAGATCTTTGTTACTGTTTTAAGGTATCGATCTCAGCTTTCAGGCAGTGCAGAAAATATTGAAGAAATGTACCAATACAATGTTGATTTCCAACAAAATCCCCTCACTTAGACTTTTCTGAGGAATACAAGTGATAGTTAAGACGTCTACATTTTTAACTATTTCATTGCTGACTGATTCAGCAGGAGTGCCTTGTTAGTACTGTAATGTCACACTTCACACTACCATTCTCCTGATCCTCAGCAGCCCACATGCATTCTCACAAACCTCATATTCCCACTTCAGTGATGAACTTGTGCTCTTATGATTTCAAAATAGTAAGCACATTCCACATAGAAATTGTAGGAAAAGCATAAAATTACATTTAGTATCAGAATAAATAACACAAGGACTATATTACAGGCTACATTGTTCATTTTACATTTAGTCATGAAAAATTCCATTATTCAATTTAAATGAATCTGTCACATAATTTCCAGCTTCCTGCTCCAGAACACAGAAGAATCCAAGCACCTTATTTCAGCTTCTCATTGAGCGTTCAGGTCCTGGAGCACACAGAAGATCTTGGGCAGTTTGTCGATGCTGTGGTAGCAGGCACAGCCAGCCAAGAGGGCTTTTTTTCTTCCTGCTGTGTTTGGCAAGAAGAGCACAACCTTTCCTGTCACATGTGGTCCCTGCTCAAGTTATCCATACTTTTCTTACCACAAGGTTGGATTACTTTAATGCACTCTGTGTAAGGCTACATCTTGAGGCCATTTGGCAACCGAATCCAGTGTGCACAATTCAACCACCTGTTTATTAAGTGGAGCATCATGCAGAGAGGACATTAAAAAAAACAGTCTCCAAAATCCGCAATGGCTGCCAATAAATTTCTGGGCTGAGTTCACGGTGTTGGTTTTAACCTATAAAGACCTAAGTGGTTTGAGAGTTGGTTACCTGAGAGACTGGCTTTCTTTTCCCATGAAGCAGTGCTTTAAATGTTGATACAAGGGGAGGAATCTGAGTTGGTATCATTCAGGTATAATAAGGGTGCTGGCAGGAATTCTGTGTGGAAGGCCCTCTTTAATGCATCCACATTATAATAGGTTTATGTATTGTGAAATATGTCTGTTCATGCAAGAATTCAGAACTAACATGCCAGTCTGGGTCCGAACCCAGCCTAGAAACACTCATGCTGAAGCCCATTGCTATGTTCTGATTTTCCCCTTATCTAATTACAGGTGCTATTTATATTACTTAACCTTAGAAATGTGATTTGGTAATCTAAGTTAAATGTGATGTTAAGAGCTGCTAACCCAGCTACAGCTCACACTCTGTGTTTGGCATCCCGATCCGAGGCACCTGTCTCTCCTGAATGTCTATGTAGGATAGTACAGAACCTAAAGAACTGCTGGAAAAGGGTAACATGCTACAGCAACCCACATATTTTTCTTGGTTAATTTGCCAGCGTCGCTGAGTCTGAGTCAAGCTGGATTATCCCTGGCCTTCAGACCTGTGACTACATCTCTACTAGTAAATAAAATGGCACAGTGCCTGTTCTGCAGCATTTAAGTATCCTGGTAACGTTCACATCTGTAAGTCTGAATTCCCAAAACTGACTGATCTGACACATGCTGTTGAGAGCAGCTTCTGGCTGATTAAATCCCTCACAATGTGCCTGGGCACTGTGTGGGAGAGTGCTCATGAGTGTGGGCCAGAACCAGGCCAGGGATCATGCCAGCAGTTACATTGCATGTCATGGGAAAATGCTAGTGTTCAAGCCCTCATGGGTTTAGTTTATTAGTGTGGAAGTAGCCTGGAAATCTTGAAGTCATTGGCCTAAAACAGCTTCCTCTATGACCAGAGAATCAGGTTCCCAGATAACAAAGAATCTCAAAGGTTGATATCCCTGGTACTGTCCTGGCCTGATGAACAATGGGAAGACTGAGTTTACAGGAGAGGTGTTGGGACTTTACTGGACATCTGTCAACAATGGGTCAATCTCTTTGAAGATGTTTCTTCTTGCGCTTCCTGGTGGAACAGGGAGGTACTACTTTCATCACCTTTCTGAGGAAGTAATCACTGCAGAGATAGAATTATTTGAAAGTTATATTGAAAAGGGGATGTTGAGCCAGCAAATTAAATCTTGCCTCCAAAGTTCCAGACTTGGGACATGATCTATATTGGTCCATCCAATAAAATACGGGTCACAAAAGAATGGGATGTATCTGTCTTTTTGTACATTGGACAACAAATATGACAATGTTTATAGTCTTGTGTCAGTGGAAACAAAAAATTAACTGTCTTGGTGTTTCTTACCCAGAGAAAGTTGTGAAGTATCCATTGCTGGAAATCTTAGAGGGCACCACAGATATGGATTACTCTGCTTTGAGCAGAGGTATGCCTTAGATGGCTACCTGAAGTGTCTTTGAGCTGTATGATTCTATAATCATAATTTGATGAAGTACATTTCTGTTACTTCAAAATATGACTGAAGTGATATTATTGGATCAAAAGTTGTTTGCACACTGGGGTGAAAGCTGGTATATAGTCTCAGCCTTCAGGTCCAAGCACAGCAGAGTTATTCTGGGGAGAAGAGAGAATTTTCTGGGGAAATTAACTGGATTGTGGAA
>VZTV01081346.1:0-17056 GCA_013400875.1 Anhinga rufa | reverse complement strand
AAAAATAAAAAACCAAAACCAACCAACCGACCATGATCACTGCATGTAATTATAAGTAAGCAATTGCTATCTCTTGGGCTGCGACGACTGGAAGTTACTGGGGTCTGGCTGGTGAAGTTGATTGGGACTCTGAGCTGAAGCGCCGTGGCTTACAGATTTCTATTTAAACCTTGCCGTTCATCTTAGATCATCTTCTATTACAAGTGAAGGCTGTGTGAAAAGCAGGTGGTATTCGAAAATTGATAGTCAGCATGTCTTTCTCTCATTTAGTTAAAAAAAATTTGCAAGCAAGTCTTTCTAATGGTATTTTAAAGCCTAAAATATCAGATTTACAGAGGATATGTTAAAATATCAAATCCTTCAAAAGTTATATTGCAGGTGTTTTTCAGAGCAGAGATTTATGGGGGCGGATGCTGCGCTGTTTGTAAGGACGCCTGCCCACTGCTGCGATGAGCGGGCTGTCGCAAGCATTTTAACTTGCTGCCTGAGAGAAGACGGGTGTCAGCACCTGTATGCTGTGCCATTCCCTTCCTCAGAGTTGGTGAGTTAAAGTGCTTCGAAATGACACATCTGTCATCCCTCTTCCCTGGCTAGAGCCAGCACAGGTGACGAATTAAGTGCAGTAATAGTCATCCCCAGCCTGAGCCTGTCTTCCTCCTTGGCTAGCTCTGTCCTCATCATTTCTTCCCTGACCTTGGTCTCTACCTGCTGTCAGTCCATGTACAACCTTTGCTACATCTCCCTTTTCCTTTCAAGCCTGACCTCACCTATGTCCCTCAAAACTTGATACTCCGGCCTCCCCCAGGAGCCTCGCGGCGGGCTGCCCGGCTGCGGGCGGGCTCTCTGCAGGCAGGGCGGACAGGCTCTTGGAGCAGGCTTTAGGGCATGGAAAGTGATTAAAAGTTATTGGAATAAAATTATTTCTTGCAAACTTTTAGACATGATGTATTACATTGCACTTCTCTCAGGACTCCTCTGTGTAGCGGTGTCCAGAGAGCAGCCCGGCACTGTCTGTCGCTGAGCCAACCCGATTAAGCTTTTGGATCTGAGATTTTATGTCATCCAACTAACAAGTCATACTGGGAGAAACTTGTGATTTAAGACTTACAAGTTTTGACTATCCAATGTCCTCTCCTCAAGCTGCTTATTCCCCCGTCATTGCATGCACTTTTTTTTTCTACTGTGCGTGTTTACATGGAGGTATTTATTTTTCTTTTTAGACTGCTTTCATAGTCCTATGATGTAAAGGGAAATATATTGTAAAAACATTTTTGTTTTACTGTGGCTTCTTAGACCTCAGTGCAGAATGAGATCTCTGGGTTGAGTTCCTGTGCATTAGACACCAGTTTTCACCAAGACATCCCCGCTTGAGACCAAACACTACAGTTAAATTATTTCAGTCCTAAAGAGACTAAAGCCCTTCGGGGTTCAGAGAGAGAGCAAGAGTAACCAAGGTGTAAGGTGAGAGATGACCAGATGCTTTCCTGTCAGACAAACTGTAGCCAGCGTTGTAGGAGACACTGTAAAACCAATCTTCTACGTATTCTTACCCACGTCATGCCAATGATGTCCCGTGAGGGAACACTCCACGCGCTGCACTAGAGCAATCACATCCTCAGCAAGGGACACGGAGAACATCACGCCGCTGCTAGCACAGCAGAAGGGGAGGGCAGGCACCGGGCCGCCAACAGCCAGTCCACACTGTCAAACTGTTATGTCGTGGCTTTCCTCCTAAACAAAACGGAGCCTTTCGCTTCTATAATTTCAATGGGAAACCTTTGCAGAAAATCCAGATGCTGTGTGGTTGATTCAATTTGTTGTTCTTTTTTCCAAGTTAGCACTGAAGCAGTTCTCCAGCGTCAACTCAGATGTCCCTGTGCAGGCAAACATGTAGATATAGATATAGAAGTTTATATTTAGTGGTTTTGTTATTTTTTTCTGCCATAGTATGCAAACCATGGCTGACAACCTTTTGGCAGATTAGGGATGCAGTTTTTTACTCTGAATCAAGATGAATAGCATGTAAGCAAAGAGCGGTAGTTGGATTACATGAGATGAATGCAAAAGCAAATTATGAAGGAAAAAACTTCCACATGTATAAGCAAGCAAACAAATAAAATAGAATAAAGTAAATGTCGTACATGACCAACTCAAGTTTAGTCTATGTCTTTTGGCTGTAAATGAAAACCATTGTGGCAGATTTGTACGAAAGAACCTTTCTTAAAAAAAAAAAAAAAACAAACAAACAAAATAAAAAACAACCAACCAAACGGTAGTTAGTCCTTGGACTTTAAGAAACCAAACCAAAGTAAACCAAAATAAAACCAAACCAGCCAGTGACTGAAATACTGTAAAAAACAACCTCTGGGGTCTAAGCAGCCCTAGACTCCATGCCACGTGGGTCACACGTAGTATGTCCAAGTAACTATCAAAAGTTCTCACACCTTATTGCCCTCTGCCTGGCACCTGTTGCCCATCCCCGACAGGCTTGCAGGAGCAGGAGAACACACATTTTCCAGGACAAGGAATCCAAACTTAAAGAAAAGTGTATGTGCTCAAGCCAGACGTCCTCAGTCTACACGGTGGCGGCTGCTCACCCGGCCGGCGGCCGGCGCACCCAGGCTGACGAGGGGACCACACCTCACCGCTTCGCCCAGCACCTATTGCTCAGCACTGCTCTCCGTGCTGCAGTGGAGGTCGAATACCACTGTCGCCACCTCTTATCTTGCATCCTCCACTGGTGCAAGGGTCTTCCATGAAGAATGGTGCCTGGCTTTTTATATCTGATCTTCCTCCTTGCATCCTCACGTTTCTTTCCGCTCTGCCCACATTTCCAAGCCCCAAAGCAAAACGAACCTCTTCTACATTTCAGACCTGAGGCTATCCGAGATTTCACAAGGTGCTCATCCCTCAGCACTGCACTGGTGAAGCGGAGGGACCTGTCGAGTTCAGATGTTGCATGCTGCAGAACAGCAGTCAAACACAAGTCTCTTGGGATGCTGTCTAAGATCCTTGTTAGGCTCTTCTCTATCTGGGAATATTTCAGCCTTGGGAGGGAAGTAGCGATGAACTTTGAGGTGCTCTCTAGTGAAAGCTCCATCAAAGGAAGGAGAGGCATAATGGTGCTGAGAAAGGGAGCAGGAACTTCAAACACTTCATTAAATGTCAGTGAGTAACATATCATCCGGGTGTAGTCTTTGGAGAAAAATGAAATAATCTGCAAACAGCTTGGAAAAAAGGGTAAAAATGTTAAAAATACACCGTTAATGTGATAAAATAAGACGGGATGCTGCAAGCCGTGGCATGCCGTGGCTTTCAGGAAACACAGCCCTGAAGAAGTACAAAAGGCCTTTAGTTTGAGGTAATGAGGTGCATCTAATTATATTTAAGAAAGAACAGCAAGAACTACTTAGGAATACACTACCCACCCTTTTCTTTTCACCGGGGCCAGGCAGAATCTCAGTCCTGAGACACCGTTATTTTATAAAGGGTGAGGATTTCAGAAAACATCACAGAAAACAAGGTTATTTTCCCATAACTGTGGAAAAAAAAAAAAAAGGCAAAGGCTTTCTTGTCTGTTCTCTTCTTCCTCTCAATAACTCCCATTAGGGGAGGGGAAAAAAAACACAACAAAAAACAACCAGGCCAAAATAAGCCTGGCCGTCATGAGAAATGAAGGCTGTCAGAATGACATCTGACACCATCGGGCCACAGCTGAAGAACAAGGGAAAAGTTTTCGGACGACTGTCACTGACCCATAGTCCCTCGCTCCTAACCTTGCTCTCCAACATATGTTTCTCATTTCCTTGCTTATAGCTGGTCCAAGCTAATGATATGTGTTTTGGCAGCCATCCCGTGCTTGGCATAGTGCCTGCCTTGTTCTCATTGTCTCCGCTGCTTACAGAAACCCCTTTCTCCGTCTTTCTCTCTCTCAGAAAATCAGCTTTGTACAACTCCAAGTATGCAAAGCAGCTCTTGCTGCCAGAGCTACCATCTCCAAGGCTCCTCCACCCTGCGCCCCCCATCCCTGCCACCGCGGGCCAGACACGCCAGCAGAAACGCAGGGAGACTGCCGAGGAGCGGGACTTGAGCTAGGGTGGAAACAGTGGAAAATCAAACATATTGGCCCATTAGAGCCTTGCTAAAAATAAGGAGAGCAGAGCTATTCTGAGGGACGATGGCATGGGAAAGCTCTGCCTGGAATCCTGGGTCCCTCTGAGCAGACAGGGCTCTCCGGCAGACGTGGGAAGGGGAACTCGCTCCAGCCCGAGGGGGAGAGGGCACCACACTTGGCAGACGCCTGGACGTCACTGAACGGGGGCCAGGAGATGCCAGGACGGCTCGTTTCTATCTGCCATCAATGATAATTGTGGACAAGCGCAGGGGGTGTGCTCTGCAGGGCACAGCGCTGGCCTGGCAGCCAGCAGCCCAGGCTTCCATTCCCAGCTCGGCCACAGGCTTTCTGTGGGACTTGGACCAAGCCTAGGCGTGGGGTTAGGCTGTGCCTGAATACCCCCATCCTTAAAGTATTGCTGCACTGGTGCACAGGACAGTGCACGGGACAATAGCTGCTGTGGGCCTCAGAGTGCTCAGTCGCTATTATATCCTGACACACCGATATTCGCTGTTCGGCTTTGTGTTGGCGTGGGGGAGCGTGTCCCGGGGATCAAAAAGGAAAGGCCACTGCTTCTTCACGAGGCGTAAATGACCCAAACACCACCACAAGTGGCAGCAGTAAGCAATAACCCCAGACTACAAACAGGATTTGCTCCAAAGGGGTCTTGAGGAATCTTGGAATTTAACCTTCCCCATACCCAAAAATATAATTTATGTTTTAGTCTGGGCAGTGTTTTAGCCACCCTAGATAAAACTGTAGTTTTTATAGAAATTCTGCAACTTCTCCAACAGCATGCGCTTTGCTGTAAGATACAGAAATGTACGATTGTATTATATATATTTACATATCAAAGGCTGCATAACCAGCCTGGCCTGCACAATCCCACTACCACTAGGTTATCTATATAAAAAATACATATATATATTCTCAGGTAGTGTCCAAACTAATCTTATTTTTTACTAGCAGACAAAGTGTAACGATGGTGATGTAAAACCCAACACACGGTGCTCAGGTTGAATTGTTGTATAACATGCGTTCCTTAGGATTTCGCACCCGATCTGACAGTTCTTAGGCTATTGCCACCTTTCTTATATCCAGGTCAGGGTGAAGGACTGTCACTAACTCCGATAAATCATCAGGAATTAATCTCTGGCAACAAGAAAGTCATGCCATCTTTTTAAAGATACAGAGCCAATTAACTCCAGCAGCAGTCACTCCACTGTATATGTTGCAAACTATTTATTTTCATTTTTGAAATAGGGAACAATAGAACTTCAGCAGTTAACTCGTACTCAGCATGATGAAAGTGAAACTTAAATTTTTCCTTCTTTCCTCCTCTCTTTTCTGACACTGTCATCCACTTTAGTGTCTGCTCTTTTAGAGCCTGGTCCAGTGTCACTGAAGTTAATAGGAGATCTTCCATTCTCATTGTATGAGAGCAGGAGCAGGCCATTACCAGGGCTCATAACCTCCTCGCCACATTCAGCTATTTCCTCTTTGTTCCTGCTCCTTGTATCAAGGTCATTGCTGAACACTTTTTATTCTTTCCCTGCACTGCCTACAGAAACCGTTTCTTACACAGAAACTTTACTCCACGTCCTGTGATCTCAGGTGCCGACTGCAGCGACCCCCACATTTCTAGCCTTGCTGGTTATCGGGGTGTAATTTAGGTGAGAAGGGACCTCTGGAGGTCACATTGCCCAAACCCCTGCTGAAAGCAAGGCCAGCAGAAATCGAGTTGCTGAGGGCCTTCTCCAGTCAGGCATTAAAAATCTCTGCAACCTCTCTGGACGCCTGTTCCACTTTTTGACTACTTTCGTGAAACATTTTTTTCGAGTATCTGCTCAGAGTTTTCGGTGGTCAGGCTTCTGCCCACTGCGGCTCACCCCTTCGCTGCACACCCCCACAAAGAGCCTGGCTCCATCCTTTTAGTGCCCAGCCCGCTTCTCAGGCTGTCCATCTAAACTCCTCCAACCTGCCTGGCGTTCCAGGTCGGTGCTGTGAATTTTGATTCCTTTCCAAAGCGTGCTCTGAGTCTCTGCTGGCTCCATCTCCTGGTCCCCAGGATCAGGGGCCAGGGAGCCAGCCAGAGCCAGCATGCACCTTGTCCTGCACCCCACAGGTCCCTGTGAGCAGGGTGCCCGAGATCAGCTGAGGATGTTCACACAGCCCAAGGGCTCCGGCTGCTGCCAGGAGCTCTCGGACCCTGTTTTGGAGTGATCCTGAAGCCAGCTCGCCCGGTCAGCACTGCCAAGCAGTGTTACTGCGAGGGCAGGTTGCCGGCTGTGCTGGCGGCCACGGTGCAGCTGGATCCGTGCTCAGAGGTGGTGGGGGTCTGGGCTCGCACCATGGGCGGGCTCCTCTGCCCACCTACAGCCAGTTGTTGAGGGCAAGATGGGGACTGAAGGCGGCTGCGCCGGCCTCTGTCCCGGACAGTGTCTTGTCCAGTTCCTGCCTCCTGGCTCAGGACCGTCTCAGGCTGCTGGCCAGCAGACCCTGCTGCCGTGGTCTCGCCTGCTGCTGTGCTCCGTGCCTCCCCAGCCCACCCGCCCTGCCCCTGCCCTCTCGTGGGAGGACTCATCTCTGCCTGCCAGGATGTCCCCGAGGATGCTGGCCTCATGTCAGAGGGCACCCCCAGCACGCACAACCTGCTCCTCGCACCGGCAGGTCTGTCTTGCTGTTCCCTTACCTGTTCTCGGCTCCCATCACAGCTGGGTTATGGTTACTTTAGGTTGAGGTTCCCCAAGGCAAAGCGTTGCCTTTTCCACCTGCCTGCAGAGCATCGTGCACACCTTTAAATCAGGCTTTGTTCCTCTGTAAGAAAAACGGCTCAGCTTCAACGCAGCTTTGAAGCTCAGTCCAAGAGTATCTGTGAAATTCTGGTTTGCCTTACGGGACATCAGATTGCAAGGTTACCGCTGGTCTTAAAACCCCAAGCACGGAGTTTAGTGTCATGCCTCTTGGCGCTGCAGCAGCTGCAATGCAACCTGGAGGAGTCTGGTGGCTGACGGTGGAACAGCCTTTTCCCTGCTCTGAAATGAGAGCTTTCTGGTGGAGGTCTCCATGCATCTCCTGGCCAGGAGATGCTCTCTGCCGCAACCCACCGCAGAGTATCGCCACTGCCTTGGTTGTAGGGAAATCCCCAGCTTCTTGTGGCAAAGTTTCGTGCCGTCTAAAACTGTGGGGCATCGAGTAGGGGTGCAAGCAGGTATCAAATAATAATAACGTGACACTATTGCTAAGGGGACGGCGAGTTTGACAGGCGAGGCTTGGCCAGGTTTGTGTGCGAGGCTTGTGCGAGGCTTCTGCCGGAACAGGGCGGCTGGGCAGTGCCAGCGGGGGACACGGGGCTCCAGCGCAGGACAGGAGAGCTGGTGTTTAAATCGTTAAAATATCACCACATTTTGCTTGTCTTGGGTTTCTCATAAACATTCAGCAAAGCACTTTCATTCAATCACACATATTAACTACTTAAGTTCCCCTCTCCAAGGATGTGGATTGTTATTTTATGCCAAATGTGCTGTAATTAAGTTTGACATAAGCACATGGATTAAATGTGTGGTTTGGTGGGCAAATGGGAGATGGCTTTTGCTTCTGGCCATATGGAGAACACAGCCAACTGAGGTGGGGTGGGGGAGATAGTTCTTCTTCACTCTTTATTCTGTTATTCAGTGTTGCCTCTTTTATTAAAATCGCACAGGTTAATCAGCTACTGCCAAGAACATTGACATTCATTTAACCACGTTAGAAGAAAGTTAAGACCAAGCATTACCCTGGCTTGCTTTGTGTACTCCCTATGAAATAGGTGTATATACATAGGTATACATCTATAGATATGATTTTTAGCATAGAAGCGTTAGAGACAGCATATATTGGATAATAACAGACTATTACTGAATTGTCAGTGAGTTTTTTCCTGAGATTGACCACATTATTTCTTTTTAATTGTCAAACCCTAGTGAGAATTCTGAGCCTTTCAGTGTTACTTATAACAGTGTTGTGCACTTCACTTTATCATTCAGTTGCTCTGTGCTTTGCAAGGATAAAGGGACCTCAGTTGAGGGCCGCCTATTATTATTACTATTATTATTTATCAATTATTATTGTTGGTATTGTTATTGTTGTTGTTATTGTTATTATTATTATTATTATTTACTACATCCTACTTTTATGTCAATAGCATCTAAATCAGGATATGGTTGTCATAGTGCTTGCTGCTAAGCTCTTGAGAAAATGTGATACTTTTTCCATAAATATTGCTATCTAGTTTAAGGCCAAATAAAAGTGGCAATAGTAAAAAACATGGAGGTAAGGAGATGAGGAAGATGAAGATCGCATACTCGTGATCAACTGGCGCAGTAGATGATAGTTCCAAATGAAATACTACATTTTAAATGCCATAGGAAAACATTAACTTTCCACGTTTCCCCACTTCCCTCCTCATCTGTGAAAGTTGGCTCTAGAATCAGTTATTATTTGTGTATTAATTTATTGAATGTTTATTTCTTTTCCTAATTCTCTGTATTTCCAGCAGCTTTCCTGTCTCTCATTTCGGCTCCTGAATTCTGCTATCTGGTATAACATCTTACACCTCTTTGTTTAGAAACCAGCCTTTTGGTCAACGGACCAAAGTTATTCATAATCTGGGTGCCTAGCTTGAAGTGCTCCAAAGGGATTTGATTTTCAGACAATCATTTTTATCTAGCGGCTAAAACTAGTGTGCCTCAGAAAAGGACCTAGGCTCATGCTAGATAACCGAACACGAGTGTTGTAGTGATGTGCTTGTAAGAGCTAACGAGGCTCTTGGCCATGTACCAAACGGGCATCACAAAGCGTATTACTGCACTTGCGAGGCTACTGTCAGGGTTCCAGCTCTCATCGGTGAGTTCAGTTTTGGTGAATGTGGTTGGGAAATGTACTTTGCAGTGAAAAATTGGAGAGACTTAGTCTAGGTGTTTTTTCCAATGAAACTAGTAGACTGTTAGGACAAGTTATTTAGGCAGATGAAGGAATCTATGTCACTTAGCATTTTTAATTGAAGATTGAATTATATCTTTTCAAAAGATACGCTACGGCTCTCACGGAGAGGATGAGCTTGGTGCAGGACTGAACAGAAGGACAGCTGCATTTGTGCGCGAGGGGCAGTCGAGCTAGCTCTCGTGAAACGTGTCCTTGTCATGCAGTGCATCTCGGTGCGGGATGGCTCTGTGTGCAGATGTGGTGGCACAGGGGAGGTCCCGGTGGCTTGAGGACCGGCCGTCCCAAACAGGCTTAGACCCAGCAGAGGTAAGTGGCGGTACCGCCTCCAGCTCTGGACCGAGCTTGTCAGCCCTTGTTCGGGGAGCCCTCACCATGAGCAACTGTGCCTCAACTTTCAGTTACCTCTTCTGACAAGGACATCTATCGCTCTGTTACAGATTGGGGGTTGGGGGTGATGGGGGGACATCGGTAAGAAAAGCAGTTCTTTCCAGAGAAGAAAAAGGAGAGAGGAAAGAGGAGTCGCTTGTTGGTTGAGAGCTGAAAGACTCATAGGGGGAGGTTTGGGAAGACTCTGTTACACGGGTTTTAAGAGTGTGCTTTGCAAGAAATTGTTTCTGTCGGTGATCTTTCAAATGGACTAGGTGCATAGAGAAAGGTGAGCCAGAAGATTGTACTGATCTTCATAACATTATTATAATTCTCTGATGTACCGATACATGTATAGTTGAGTTTTGGTTGGTTGGCTTTGGGGTTTTTTTACTTAAAAACAGTCTGATGTATGTACTGACTAGAAAATAGGAAAACAAGAGATGGCAAAGCTGGATCTTCTGCCAAGAAATAAATTTAAAAAAAATCGCAAGAATAATGCATCATCTGCATTGTACGAAAGGGTTACCTTCTGTAGCTACTCGCTGTGTGGACACCCAGTGAAATGTCACTTCTACAGGGAAAAAACCTGAACAAATCTGGAATTGTAAGTGTTCAGAGGAACTTGGAGTACTTCTGGTGGCAAAGAACGTAATTTAAGGTTATTCTATGAGTTATATGTCTTCAGAACAGACTCCTTTGACTTACAGCTGCTGTCAGTTCCTCGGCATGTGCTTCTGAAACCTTCAGCAATGGCTGCTCGGTCAAATTAAGCAGCAACCTCAAATACAGCTTATTTTTCTACATGCAAAAAGTTTTAATCCTATCAGATATGGAAAATGAGCTCACTCAGTTTTCTGCAATTTCTTTCACCACAAATTGATTGGTATGTACAGGGTTGCTTTTTAGAGACTGGATATGAACAGAGCAATGCTAGGCTGCAAAATCCTCAGGGAACAGCTGAGGAAGATGGAGTTCAATATAGACATACAGAAATCTGAAATTTTATTGAAATGTAATTAATTTCAGTTTTTCTAAAAACAATGCCTTTTTCCAATGAGAGATCTTATTTCTAAAGTATTTGGAAGAGAAGTAAGACCAATTCCTATCTGAGCACGTCTTCTGTATGGCCTTTAGACACCAGAATACATTACCAAGGTCTTAGAGAGCATTACTAAGCACTCCCAGGCACAGGCAATTCTTGTGTATTACAACTACCCTCACAAAAGGTGTGGCAGCCAGGAAGGCTCATAGACCATCCTAGAACAGTGTTCGTCTCCTGAGAGAGACGTCAGGAAGCCAGCTCGACAGGTGAAGAGGTTGAGCAGTTAGAGAGTTGAGCACTAGTTTTATCGGTCCAGGCATAATAAATCTCCTGGGGTTTGCAAAGGCAACTATGCAAAACCATATTCTTCCCCTTTCTCCAAAAAGCACCATAACATTCATCTTCAAAGTTAGAGACTTGTAAAAAAAAGTCAAACATTTTGACATGCTGTGCAACAAAAGAACAAATTGCTAAGATGAGTCATAAAAGCCAGATTCCCAAACTGAGGTCTGGCACTGATGCCAGTCTGCGGCACGAGCACATCCTGCTGCCCCTCAGCTGCTGAGCCTGGACCTCCGGCGAGAGCCAGAGCAATGCTGTTTGCGGGTTCAGGAGGCAGCGGCATCACGAGCTGGATACCCTTGTATCAGAGAAAACATGGGTTTAGATTTGCTAATACAGCCTAACAAACAGGTCATAATTCTATGTGATTTGATATCATTCTTTGAAACAAAGTATTCTCACCAAAATTGCATTAGTGACTTAAGGAAGAGCGAGCATCGGTTTATGCCAGCTGGACAGGCAGTCGGCTATTTGAAGTCAAGCCCGTATCTGCACATGTAACATAGCAAAAATTTCAGCAAGCTCTAGGCCTGCACCCGAATAAAACTCAATTCATAAATTATGTAGGATGGTTCAACGCCACATCGTCTCGAGAAAGTCCCTCACCACCGATGGATGGAGCTAGGAGGGATGCAGGCGTGGAGGGGAGGGCGTCCCCGTGGCGTCTGTCCTGCTGGCAGGCGCGGCGCGGCCGGGCTGGGCCGTGCTGGCTGCGCGAGGGAGCTCCCGGGTGCCCCCCTACTTCCAGTACCCTTAAACACAGACGTGTATTAAGAGCTTTGCCCTCAGACGTCTGTCCGCACAGTGCCCGTGGCACTTCAAGCACAGTGCCAGCGCCAAGGAGGGCGGCAGTGGTGGGGGCCGCGGGGGCGGTGGGTGCACGGGACGGTGCCCCGGCTGCGGCACGGAGACCTGGGGGCCGTTGCGCTGAAGGTGCGAATTCCACGTTGCCGCCTGCTGACCATTGGTCTTCGAGGGGGTCACAAAACCTGTCTGTGGCAGCAACAGCAGAACCAAAATGTGGCTTGAATTCAGGGTCTTTGCAAGGGGCACGTCTGCAGGTTCCCTCCGCTCCGCCCAACAGCGGCAGGAGAGTTATGCCGGGATTCAGGAAAAGCTCTTATTCCCAAGTGGGAGGAATCACTTGACATTTCGGATGACCAGTTTGGTTATATTCCTGGCATTTGGGGGGAGGTTTTGTCGGGATTTTTGTTGTTATTTTAGGTGGGGGTTTTATGGCTAAACTCTGTAAGTTATTGGAAACAGGATGGAGGGGGAGTCTCTCCTGTAATAAAAAGTTTGGGTGGGCATCCCAAAAGAGAGAGCAGAAGGTTGGGCTTTTGGTACACCTTTCTCTTCAGAGAAGTCAAAATTTCCAGTAAGAAAGCAGTTTTCTCATAAAACCATGATTGCGGTTCATATTTCTTCTCTCCCCAAGAAAAGAAACCGTCCCAACGCTCCTTATGAAAAGTCAAACAAAAATCAGATGTAATTTTAATGCCTTACTGATATATTAGTGAATTTTGCATTAAGAGCTTTCAGACATCCTTATTTATCTTTTTCTTTATGTAAATTAAAACATTTAATCTTAACATATTCTCTGTAAAATTTTAAAACGTTATTGTTTCCATAGTCTGTCTGTCGTCTTGCCTTGGACAAATCAGATCCTCTTCCCTTCCCTGTTTATTTTTTCTGTTTAATTTCATAATTATCAGTGTAAGACAGATGCCCCAACTCATTGAAACACATAGACCTGTATCAAAAATCCATAGCCATTCAGGAGGGATATCAAATGTACACATCAGTCCCATGAACATCAAACTTGATCATGTTGCTGAAATAGGCCCATTGTCATTTTGCTTTGAAAACTTCTCTTTTATTGCTTCGTTATACTCAATTCTGGCCAATGTTTCTCTCATTCCTTTTTTGCCTCGCTGAAATTGAGCATAATTACTATTCATTTGTTAGGGTTAATTTTTGTACTATTTAAAAATCTAACTGAATTATGATCCTTGTTGCCTAGCTTCCCCTTAACTACAATTAGGCCTTCATTATTATTTGTACCTAAAATAAAAACAGAATTCTTTTGATATGCTGTAAGAAACATTTTCCAGGACCAGATCCTCAAACCTCACTAACTTACTGCTTTACAAATTACCGTTCATGTCAGTGTGACTTACAGCCCTCATCATTAGTGGTTCCCAGAATATACATTTCTTTAGATACTTTATCAAGAATTGCTCTACAGTTTCACATACGTAATTTATGTGTTGAGTCACTGTCACAAATTCTATTTTGAGTTTTAACTGGCACAATACATGGTTACGTGGTTTTCCCTCTTTACTCCTGCTGGGGCTTCACAGTCCGTCTCTCAGATCAGTTAACTTCTCATTAAATTACTTCATGATATCAGACAGCAAGTGCTAGTTGACTCTGTCAGCAAATTTTAGTTTTCTCAGTTTAAGCTACCTTCAGTACGTACCCTCGGTTCCTCCAACGCCTTCCAGTTCGGCTGCCACCGAACCTCCCCTTTGCACGAGCTCATTGTTCGTCTTGCCCGGTTTGGTCTCCTCCGGCAGTCTCCTCCACAGGTTTACCTCCTCCACCTCGCATGTTCAGTACCGATGTTGTTACTTGTTTGTTTGAACGAGCATTATGATTCCCTACAAACCAAAATATTTTAAAGAGTATTATAATTTTCTAATCTGCTGAGCCCGAGGCAACGAACAGGGTTCTCCCTGTGCAATTGCTTTAATATCCAAGGTAGCCTCTCCTCTGTGTCTTGCCTTCCTGGACACCTTTGTCAGACCTCCACTTCTTCACGTGCCGTGGACAAAGACTGTCACGTAAAGCGCTGGCTTCTCCATTTCTGCATGGAGGTCTGGAAGCTTCTCTGATAGGTGTCCTTTGGGAAATCGGGACTCGATACAGGCTTACAACATTGTTATAATTTGGTGATCTAAGAGCCTTCACAATGAGACTCTCTTGCTGAGACAATTAAAAATCATAATTACTTCCTGTGCAATAATGTCAAGCATATTTCCATCCTTCATCTCTTTGCTGACACGTGTCAAGTGTTGACCTTTTCTTACATATACAGGTCAATCCCATGTGCCTTTCAAAGACCTGCAACCAAACCTCATCCCAAGACTTCTGGAGACTTTCCCATTTCTCAAAGACATATTAAGGATTAGCCAGAAGCCTTTGAAGAGTTTCCAAATGATTCCTTTAAAATTATTAGATACAAGTGTTCAGATCTGGTAATTTAAAAATCTTTATATTTAACAGTTGTTATTTAACCTACACCTTTACTATCATCTGACCTTGATTATATATTTACATCAGCTAGTTTGATTACAAATGTGCACCAGGAATGTTTTATTCCACACTATTGACATTTTTACCCTCTCTGTTTAGTAACGGTTAATTATTGCACATAATAATCAGTTATTAGAATTTCTTGTATCTAAGGTGAACTTCAGAAATCTCTGGTTTACTGTTTGTGAGCGTTTTGTTGGTAATGCTCGATGCATCTGACTTTTCTTACAAGTTGTTCACATATATTAGCTTTGGCTTATACTAATTATCACAGATGTTTCCTTGTTTAATTTGTTATACTTTGATTCCTGTTTTTTATAACTGCTTTCATATCCTCTTTTAGCAAAGATGTATAAACTTCCTTGTGAATAAAAATTTGCCGCTTTTGGGGCACCAAGTAAATTTTTCTTAAATGTTGGCCAGTTTTCGCAGAAAGTTTTCAGATTATTTGTTCCAGCCCCTACTCCACACAGGTGTCCTCAGGGTTGGGAGATTTACTGCTTTCAACCACACGTGGATAGTACTGTGTGGTTTTTTAAGGACTGTAACCAGGCTTGGCTGTTTGCCCTTAGGCACCCAGTGCAATGAATTCTCCCTAGTTTTGCCCACTAGGTTGAGGGTCTAGTGTTACATTGCCACATCATGGCGATGGATGCAGCACACGTTACATCCATGTCTCAACGACCTCCCACCACCCCTTTTTTTTTTCCTTTTTCTGGTACTGGAAATGGCTGAAAGCAAAACCTAAATGTTTAAACATCACAGTATAAATAAAATAGCTTCTATTCTCTATTAATATCCCATCATTTCTGAACATTTACGTTGAGAATCCTGGGAAAACATCCAGAAACATTTTTCTGTGACTAGCAAAGCCAGCCTAGAAAAGGTCCCTGAAACTCTGCCGAGCACTTGCTGGCTGCAGCTAAACGCGGTGCTGGTTGCCCAGGCTGGGCACGGCAGCTCAGCTCTCACCTGTAAGAAATGGCAGAGGGCACAGGGAAAGGGCCGGGCCAGTACCAGTCTGTCTCAGGCAGAAGTCAGTGGTGCTGGAGCCCTGCCCCAGGTCCCACCTCTCTGACATTGCCCTTAACACGCTTATTTTCTTGGAACCAGGCAATGAAAGGGTTGGTTAGTTTGGTCTGACACACTACGGTGCCTGCACGCGTTTGCTTAAAGATCGATGTCAGCCAAAAGAAGGGATTTTTGGATGCGTGGGCAGGTTGGCACGGTGAGGAACCCGAGGTTCTTTGCGTTACGTGGTGGTACCGCGTACCCACACGAATGAGTGTCCCGAGCTGTTGCGAGCCCTGCCTTGGGGCCACGACAGGCTCTCCAGCTGCCGGAGACCATCCTTTAGGTTTGTTTCATTCGAACCGATCTGAAGGTTATATGAAGTTTGTGGGTGGCCTCATGCTCACCATGGGTGGCTGTTCCTGGGAGCACGGAACCTGGGGGTGAATGCAATCCTCTTGTTTCTGTAAAATGCCAGCGTTAACTCTGCAAAAGTCAGAGGAATCTAAGATATCTTAGGACTTCTTACACTTGCACATTTCATCTTTATCTTCTTAGACCTATGCTTAAGTTTCCCTTAAAGAAAAGACAGATTTGTTATTTATGATCTTTAACTTTTTTTAAAGTTTTGAACGCCACCGAGGTAATGTGCCGACTCGTACGCAGGACTGGCTGGGAGGTGTCACCGGCCCTGCCGGGGTCATTTCAGATCTATAGCTCTGAATACAGATCTGCAGGCTTGTTCTTGAGGAGACTGGAGGCATGTATTCTTTCTCACAGTAGATGATGTGTTTAAGGACCCTAACAACTAACATTAGCAATAGGACTACTAGCTACTGGCACTTCGCTATACATAATATAAAACAGGATGATTTCCAGCTTTTAAATATTTTAAAATTATTGAAAACCTACTCTGTTTGCTTACTGGTCAATGTTTAATCATATGTAAATATTTCACATAAAATCTAAAACAACAGTTATCATTAAAGTTTAGCCAACCGACTGCTTTATGGAAAGAGTTGGGGTGTTTTTCAGATTTGTGAGCATTGTTAGGTACAAGCTTTTGCTGGCACGTTTGTTTATTTCTTAGCCTAGATCCTTGCCATCCTGTCAAAATTTTCATTTGAAAATGAACAAATCTTTACTGGGAGCCAGGTAGATTCCTACCTGCTCAGAAATAGCACAAGTCTCACGCATCCGACACGCTTGCTGCCGGCAGCAGGAGGGAAGCAGCACTGTAAACTCAGCCTTGCATTATCATGTGCAAAAGATTACTCAGAAGGTTAAAAAATCACACGCAAACTTCGCTTTTCTAAGTTTCTTTTCAAATGGTCACCCTGGAAGCCCGTTTGTGGCTCTGACCCCCGGCTCCATAAGGCCTCCATTGTTTCCTGCACTGGCCATAGACATCTGTGCAGTGTCCGGCGGCGGCAGAAGCAGCGCGTGACGCGTGATTATTCTGATCATTGATCGCCGTTTTGCACAGGTGTCAGTAATTAGCTGTGGCACAAGGCAGATGAGAATCTGACCCTCGCCTCTTCCGAGCCTTAGAGCTGGTGTGAGAGCTGGGGAAATGATGAAAAAAGGAAGAGGAAACAGATGGGAGATGAGATTTCTTAAAACGGCACACATTTCTGAGAGTTTTCAGCCCAGTCTCACACCTGAGAAAGGCAGGGCAGCACAGAGCAAGCGGTGTCCTTACACAGGTATGCACGAAGAGAGCAAGAATGGAGAGGGACGGAGTGAATTTCCAGGTAACAAAGTGAACACAAGAAGCAGTTTTCTACTCCTCTGCAGCTTTGGAAAAAATAAATTTTAAAAAAATTAAAATCAGAGAGTGTTTCATCAGCCCTGGCTTCGTCCAGCACAAGGAGGAG
>VZTV01081342.1:0-11429 GCA_013400875.1 Anhinga rufa | reverse complement strand
GGGGTTATCTCACAGCAAACCTCTCTTGATTCAGTAAACATGTACAGACATGCTTTATTTTTAGCATGGACTTAAACCACTCTGTTTCAATGAAAGCACTTGCATATACCCTTATCGGACTGAAGGACAGTGCTCTGCTGCTTACGGACTCTGGTCCCTGTTAAGACTGGATTTTAAATGACATGAAGGACATATACTGCTCCTACAAACTAAGCTTACAACCCCTTCTCGCTCCCTATATCGTACATTTTAAAAATCTGTTAAAAATGAAAGGTTTCATTGATGACCTATGAGCCTGCATCAAAAGCTTGGAAGGAACTGCTTTCTTAACCACTGATTTGACTCAAATTCTGGCAGGAGGATGCAGCATCATATTTGTCAACCACAATTTATTTTTTTTTTAACTAAAGTATTTGAAATTAAAAATTCTCCTGAGCACAGAAAAAAAACCTGAAACACAGGTTATAAAGGAACAGGATGACTCAGCTAAAGAATCTGTTGGGCATTTCGGATTACACCTAGGCGCTAAGCGTAAAAGCAAGGCATACAGCTTTCTAGAATGAAGAACTGTCGGGAAGCTGCCTCAAGGGGCAAGAACAAACATTTTTCTACTTACAGAATTAGATCATGTACCAGAAGGTTGAAAAGAGTTGGAGGAAGACTAGGATTCTCTGTACAGTGTTCTGCATCATCAACAGAATTATTTGCTGTGGAACAGATCCACAAAGGGGGTTTAGCATCATTGTCACAGCACTTACCTTTCCACCACGCCAGGGAATTGATAGCTGTGAACAAGGCAATTCAGCTCCTGTTTCAAGGTATTGCAGAATTAAGCAACTAAAAAGGAGTTCCACAAAAGCAGCACATCATTTGGAAGGCGTTTAAACTAACAAGGAAATGCTTCCTTAAGCTACAACCCTTCTCCAGGACAGAGGCATTTTTTTTCTAAGAGAAGAATATAATTCACAGTTTTCCAAGACTTTTCTTGGAATTTCAAGGGTTTTTTCTTGGAATTAAAATGTACGTTAATGGTTTCTCATAAACCACAGCTACAAGAGGCAGCAGAGTAGCATAGGAGATTTTTTTTTTTACATGTTTGCACTTTGGGTGTCAAAATTTGGCTTTTCTGCAGAACACGATGCATAAATTGCAAAGTTACAGTGATTCTCACAGTCCTGAATGAATTGACCTGTTTTTAGGCAAAGGCTGTAAACCGAGCACACTCAAAAGGACAGGGCAGTGGAAAAGATGGGTCCAATTATATCATTTTTACAGTCATTTTTTAAAGCAGAACCATACCATTTGAGAAAACCAGTGTGGCAGGTAGCTTGTCTGAATGTTTGGAAGGAAAAGTTACTTCAGTAAGTGCACATTTTAGGAAATGTTCTTTTTAACATTCTTCTAATCGATTCATTACTGTCAATTGCTTTTCACAGCAGGCTAATTCTGGATCAGGACCAAGAATGTAGCGCTCAGTTACAATCAGACTCCTTCGTCAGTACATCAGATGTAATTTTAAAAATATGTAACCTTCAGATACCTGATTAAAAGTCTCTTATTTAAAATCAAATTAAAACCTTAACGATTACGGCTAGACAGGATGTGGAATTACACTAATAGTCAAAGACTGTCACTCTTCTTCTGCATAGTCTGTGCAACTTTTACTGTATATGACGAATCATCCCAGTAGGAGTCTGGACACTTGCAGGGAAAAAAAAAAAATCACTAAGCAAACCAAAGGCTGCAACTGTGTTATCTTTAAGATGAGACATTGTGCATAACTAGCTTGAGTGGCTGGAGTAATTCTGGCCCGCCACTCAACTACACATTTCGTGCAACACTTGCTTCTATCACAGGCAATGGAATTTGGCAGAGATCAAAATCAGGTCACCTTCAACTATGCTAAGCCTGGCCAGCTTGAGCAAGGAGTGACAAATTAATGAAGGAAACTCAAAAAAAAATTCACGTATGTCTCTCACTAATCAGAAAAACAAACATCCTCTCTGCTACCATCATTTCTTCACAGACAGGGTACAGTGATTCAGTAAATGACACATCAGGTAGAATGAAACTTTGGAATATGTGTCAGCACACCAGGAGGAATGGAGACTGGGGGGACTCCTGGTTATTGAGTCCTCCTTGTAGCCTAGAAGCAGAATGAATAACTTTTAGACTAAACAGATTTTCATCGGACTACCCAAAAATATGAGCATGTCTTGCTTGAAATTCTTTTGAGCGTTTCATTATCCCAGTTACCCAGAATTTAAGGCCCTGTAACTAGACATTATTTATGGCAGGTATTGTCACTATCTGGAGATGTGCATATTGCACAACAAAAGCGATACAATCCAATCGTGGAGCAAGCATGATCCAACACTGCTGTTTAAGGCATCTTATTTGAAGAAGAAAATTGTGCTGCAATCCTTTGGCATGGAAATCAGTCATCCCAGAGTCCCTACCTCCTCCCATCTCTTTAAGCAGCTGTTTCTACAGCCTCTCCTATGGTCACGCATTTCATAGGGCAGCAAAGATGGGTTTAGAGCAAATCTCTTCCACAGGGAAACACTGAAAGGATAAGTAACTAGTAGTTACAAGGAGGACAAAAAAGAGTAAATGTAATAATTTTATACAAGATACACTTATACACAACATTAATAAGCATACTATGATACTAAAGGACTCCCACCTATCACTTAAGTATCCCACAACATCGCAGTTTGCAACATCACAGAAGGCTATATATACAGAACTGGTATGCTTGGGGTCACATCAGTGAAAGATATGAGAGAAATACAAGACAATATTGAGTATTATTCAGTTTAAAAAAGATAATATTTTTCATGCATTCCCTAAAATACATGAAATTACTGGTAATTCCACTGGTTTCTGGCAGCTAACACAAAGGAATTACCTTAGAGATGAAACACTGCAAAATTGATGGCCTTTCCAGATGCCTTTACTATTGCCTACATATCTGAGCAAATAAAGACACAAAAATAATATCAGACAATAAAACTGATAGTAAATATGAATAGTTATTCATATCCAGATTCCCCCACTCAGCTGCTTACACAGAATAGAAAAGGGCAGCATCTCAGACACGAGGCTGGTTTGGAAAGGGTTTAGAAGGTGACTGGATATTTAACTTAGTCTCTCGGTTTTTTGATTGTAGTAATATCTGAATAGATACAATCTACAAACTGCAAATTTCAGCATCAGAAAGTATTGCCAGCTAGAGCTTTTATCAGTGACCTAATGATACTATCTTCCCACCTTTTTCCTGATATCGAAGCTGGAAAGAAATCATGTTCTATTTGACCACACAATGTAGATTGTTTCAGATACCAAACTGCCTTTGAACATGAGCAATTGATGCTCCTTTTACTAAGCCGGGTCAATATTTCCTTGAAGTTTTCAAACAGTAAGAAATGTTTTGCACTTTGGTGCATGAATTTAAAAGGAGCCAAAGTTTCATCCCATTCACACTACACACTGTTTCATTCCTGTTTTCAAGCATCTGGGTCCCTCCGTCACACAAAACATGACATGATAAGAACCAACAGTGATTGAAATAAACTGTGGGGATGGGACAAATTTGTGCTGGTGAATTTGTTTGCTTCATAAGCTGAGGTCTAACGAAGAAGTATATTAGAAATGAGTCACTATAGAAGTCAGCAGTTCAGCTTCTACGTGTGATTCATTCCAAAAGAAGCTAGATGCCTGCATATGCCAAGGCCTCCTTTGAGAAAATAATGTATTTTGTGATTTATATTGTTTCTCTATGTAAGTATTGGGCAATAGTTTAATCTCAAACAGATAAGTTTTCCAGACTTTAATTTATTAATAAAACATTAATAGGCAAAACCATGTAATTCAGAAAGCTGTCCACCACAGCACTTAACTTGAAACAGGAATGTAAGATTATCAAGTACTCACATGATTTGAGCAATACTGCTTCTTTTAAAGTGTATGTGAGTTATGGCTGTTGGAAGCATCTGTTTACTCAAATACAGTGTTTGGTAACCTTAGCAATAGTTTATTTATTTATTTAATGCCCCACAGGTCAACCCCTCAAGCTTGACAAATTGAGGGCAGTTTCTTAAACAGTAGTGGAGTCCAATAAGGAAAAATTGATCTATAATGTTGGGTCTTGAATGTGTTACGTATGTTCGATAATAAAGAACTTCAGTTTCTAAAATGCTGTTAATCTGGAAGATTTCAGCAGCACTTAACAAAAAACCAAAACAAAACAAAACAAAAAGCCCTTGGAAACAAAATTAATTAGTCTGGTTGCCTAACTGATTGATCTAGGAAACTCTTGCCAAACATTCATGTCTTACTGTCTCTTCCAAATTTTAAGAGTTTTTAATCTTTTTTAAATTACTCTATAAAGTGACAAAGCACAGCATTATGCTGGATACCTCATCAACAGAAGTGTGTTTTAGGAACCATGAAATTTAAAACTGTTGCATGGCACTTTGCCCTTGACCTGTATCACTCAAAGCCAAGCATGCACACATGACTGAGAAGCCTGGCAGTAAAAGAAACACTGAGTAACATCTTGAAGAAGGATGTCACGATGCATGATTGACACCTGAAACTTCCTTCTCTTCTTAGACACCTCCCAAAGTTCTTGCACACTGGTAATTCCTGAAGTTTAGGTATCTTTCATCCACATGCTGTGGGAAATAAAAATAATAGTTTATTGATTTGGTCTGCTTTTCTGATCAGGGAATTATTCTCCCCTTCCCTGCAGTTATTATTTGACTTCTGCTTTCTTTTAGGGTTTTGAAGTTTTCTTCTCTTTATAATAACAAATTCAGAACCTCCTATGGTTTGAAAAACAGCAGTGCAAATGAGGCTGTCATGGTTTAACCCTAGGCAGCAACCAAGCACCACACCGCTGCTCGCTCACTCCCCCCTCAGTGGGATGGGGGAGAGAATTGAAAGAGTAAAAGGGGAAAGCTTGTGGGTTAAGATAAGAACAGTTTAATAACAGAAATAAAATAAAGTGAAATAGTAGTAGTAATAATAATAACATACAAAGCAAGTGATGCACGATACAATTGCTCACCACCCGCTGACGGATGCCCAGCCTGACCCGAGCAGCGATCACCGCCTCCTGGCCAACTCCCCCCAGTTTATATACTGGGCATGACGCCATACGGTGTGGGATATCCCTTTGGCCAGCTGGGGTCAGCTGTCCCGGCTGTGCCCCCTCCCCTCCCGGCTTCTTGTGCACCCGGCAGAGCATGGGGAGCTGAAATGTCCTTGACTAGTGTAAGCACTGCTTAGCAACAACTAAAACATTGCTGTGTTATCAACATTATTCTCATCCTAAATCCCAAACACAGCACTGTAACAGCTTCTAGGAGGAAAATTAACTCTATCCCAGCAGAAACCAGAACAGAGGCGTTTCTATTTTATTTAACACAAACTCTGACGTCAGTTAATGACAGCTTGCGGAAAGACTGTCATCTGCAGGGGCACCCTGGTGCAGCAGCATCTGATGGCAGCAGCGCTGCTATTCTGCCGCCAGCTCGAGGGTCTGGAGAGCAGAGGGGCAGTGCAGGCCGGCGCAGGGAGGGGAGAGGAGGGGAAAGAGCAGGGACAAAGGCCCTGGCGGGTGGGCTGAGCATGAGGTGCCCCATCCCCTCCTGCCCAAACTGCTCACCTCTCCTGACAGCTGACATGATTCCTCCATCCAGGACTTCTGAGGCAAAGGAACCGAAATGGTACTGGCTGGATTGCTGGCTTAGCATGCAGACAGCAGAACAACCTGGGGTAGACATCCCTACCATGACAGGAAAAGCCAGGTCACTAACACCACCACACTCCTCACAGACCTGTACCCCCTGCACAAGCCCTAGAAGGGCACTTCTCAAAACCCCTCACAGGCTCCAGCCAGTGGAGGCTGCTACAGAGGAGACCAACCAAGGAGGTAAGTCCTGTAGAGAGGCAGCTTCTCCTACTGCAGTAGTTCCTCCACTACACCCTGCTCTGGCAGCCAGGAGAGACAGGAGGCATTTCTTCCACTTCCCTTCCCTACAAGGTCCAGAAGAAGCCCAGCTGAACCATGCTGTCTGAGGGCTCATGGAAAGGCAGAGCCAGAAAACTGAAAGCTCTCTCATTTATCAACGTTTCTTTTATAAGACCCTTTTACCGTAAGTTACAACTGCATTTCTGCTAAAAACCTACTCAAATTTGGCCAAAATAAAAATCCATATTGCACATTTCACATTTCCTGAGAGGGAACATGTAGATCAGCAGACACGCTCCCAGGTACAGTGTTCTGGACATCTTCAGCCCTTATGGGACCTGACACTGCAAAGGTGGATAGTTACTGATTACCATCTGAATGCAAACTGGCAAGAAAGGTCAACATTAAAACTGGGTGAGAAACCCAGGGTAAGAATTTGGAAGTGAGATTAAACTGACCCGAGTGGTTCAGAGGGAGGCGATACATGACTAGGCAAGGGCTGGGACCAGAACAGAGATTTGGGTTTGTGTGAGAAATCTAGGACAAGACAACAATGAGAATGAGGTTAAAATGAAGAACCTGGAAAGCAGAGACTAGCACTGGACAAGGAATCAGAATAGGGGAGAGACAGGACTGGAACAAAGACAGGCAAAAAGAGTTGAGCAGCAGAGTTAAGGCTAGCAAAAACTGGACAGAAAAGCAAACATCTTCCCAAGGATGCTCCTGCACAAGGTGCAGGCTGGAACCCTGGCCTCTGAGTACCACTGTTTCTCTGATTTCTGAACATAGTCATCAGTGAAAAGGCTGTAAACAGGGTATGTATCAGGCTGATGGCACGCAAGATTTCTGTATTTCCACCCTGCTTCACAAAGAACGTACTTTCACCCAGCCCCGTCAGATGAGGACTCTGTCTACCTGTAGGAGAAATGAAAGCACATGCCATGTTCTCAAACCCTGTCCCCAAAATGAGTGGAAACTTCGGATCTTAATGCTTCTACATTTCAATTTCCTTTCTCTAATAATACCCTCCTCCCCTCTCACTAAGATATTGTGAAAAACAATGAGGCGTTCCAGGACTACAGCTGTGGACATCAGTAGAAATCCACTCTGAAAACAACCACTCAGTATATAGAACAGGATTTCAATAGGATACACTAAAATAACATGGAGCCATCCATTCAACTGCAAAGCAAGAGCAAAAGTAATCTTCTTGTTAAATGGGGCCACTTAGGCTTTCCTGTGAATGAGACAGAAAGCTGCTGGAGAAAACAGTCTGTTTCTGTATGATTAAAAATAATGGCCGTATGCCCGTGCATAAGGATTCTGCAGCTTAATTCTGGCATTCCCTAACTTCTGCAAGTGTCATACTGCTCCTTTAACGTCAGATATCCTGCATATGTGTATGCACTTAGACTTAGATGGATGAGTGACTGTGAGAGTCCATAACAAACAACACAAAGCTGAAGTATTAATCTTTCAAGGCTCGTGAATAGCAACTTATATTACCTTCCCACTTTTCAGAAAAAAAAAAAAAAAAAAAAATAAAAAAAATGAGACAAANGAAAACAATTCATTTTAAGGAAGTGCAACCAGATGTGCGTTAAGAATGATAAATGGAATGGGGTTTTATGTGCACCATAAATATGACGCAAGGATTGTAGTCTGATGTGATAATGAGAGAAGAACAAACGACTATGTTTAGCAGTACCAGTAAATCCAGTACAGCTTCACGTACGTTAAACTTTGAAATATTCTAAGATCATCAACCTTGAAAAGACAGTATTTTAACATTTTCAGTAGATGAAAAAATAACATCTATTAAGGAAATTCTTGCACCTGGTATAAACATAACTCCTGCAATGCAACATTTTTGGTTAACAATGTCCTGTGGAAGCTGTTCAGCCAGAACAGTATATGTAGTGTTCTAGATGTATCTGTGTAGCATCCTATGATGTTGATATTACATTGTTTTTAAACTGATCTGCATTTGTTATTCATGGTGCATTTGTTAAACACTTAAGCTTTAAAATATCACATTCAAACAGAAAGCTTTTGACTACATTGGAGTGAAATGCATATTCCATAATTCTTGTAACAAAGGTGCGGTATGAACTTTCATTATAGGAGCAGTCCTACAAGGACTGCTATAACCATTTACAGACGAAGGAGTTCAGGCACACTCCTGCAAGTTACCCAGGGAGGGATGGAGGTAACACCACATTCTGTGCTCTCATTTCTAAACAGCCCCATTAAAAAGAAATTAAATTAACTGAGCTCTTAATCTTTGTAAAACAGTTACTGTAAGGGCCTGGTTAAGGGCTGGGTGGTCCCAGAGCCGCCGCTCCAGCTGTGCCACAGCCATGCCCCCCGCCCCGGCAGCATGTCGCTCGCTGATGTAGACCTCACCCCACCCTCAGGCTGATGTCCTGTTCCAGCCTTGGCCCACCGCTGTCCCCGTGGGAACGCACTGCGGCTCCCAACTCACCCGCCCACAGGGAGCAGCACCCCGAGAGCTACCATATAGCCACCGGTTCCTCTCCATTTGGTTGCTGTTTTTTTCGGGGCATTGTGAAGGTGGATTCTTCCCAATACCAAGTTAATGAGACATGCCAAGCGAAGCAGATTTATTTTTTTTTTTTCCCGTGAAAGTCAATTTTGGTTCTAAACAAAAAGAAATATCCTTTTAAAAATGTTTTGTAGAAGTTGCCATTTCAGACCTCACCCTCCCTTTCTCCTTTGTGGCCCCATTTTTTCTGCTTCCATGATATAAGCAGGATAAGAATATCCTTCCCCTGTATGAACACCAACTTGTAACAGGAAACAATAATTACAATCCATCATGGGAGATGCAGTTTCACAAGAAATTCTGGCCCAACAGAAAAAAACGGGGAGATGAACCCTTAGACCTTGACAAGAATTGTCCCATCTGATGTAAATGTTGCACTTCTAGATGAATAATGACCAATTGGTGATCATGTCATCTGAATTCTGGGATGACTTTCCAACTTTTAAAAGTATTTAAAGACCTTAAAACCCTTTTCTTCTAGTCTTGAAATAATTCAGGCTTACTATGTAAATCCAGAGAGCAGGAATAGCTGCTCTGGTTAGCCCAAATAAAAATGCACCACATGTCCAAGGACAGTGAAAGCTCCAGGAGACAAAACAACAAGAATTTTAAAGAGCAAGTAAACATAACCAACTGTACAAAGCACGAAGTTGCCTACAGCAGCCTAAGATCACCTAAGGACTGCTGCAGCTGTTTCTCCTTCCCACGTACAGAAGTTTCAGCTAACAAACAAGTACACTGGAAAAGAGTTTTGAAAATGCAAAAAGTTGCAGAAGAGCCGTTAGTCATAACCTAATGACTACGCAGAAGGCAGTTTACTGGGAGCAGCTGAATTTCCAGGACCTATTGGAGGCTTTTCAGAACTTAAACCTGGGTCATGTGAATAAACTGTGTCTATGCACTTTCTTCTGAAATCACAGGACTCGCTAGCCTTTGGTTCACTCTGAGAGGATTCCTTCAGGCTGCAATGACTAAAAGATTTTACTATTGCAATGGAAAGGTAAAGCAGGGCCTTTGACACATCACAAAAATGCAGCTGTTTTTCAAATGTTAAGTGACTTTATTTGCATGCTGAAAGGTTCAGAGCAAAAACATGTTAAAGGCATACTTACTTATTGTTATAGCCAACGTAAAATTTTCTTTCTATTTATTGCCAGTAAGCATATATCACAATAATACCACCTCAGCTACTGATGATGACGATGGTAGCAGGAGCAATAATAATCCCCACCCACGTTTTGTGTCTCAGTTTTTCCAGACTCCTATGTTTTATTTTGTGTTTTTGTTAGAGGAGAGGGTTTAGGGGACTTTTTACCTTCTGTATCTCAGACCTAAAAAATAAGAGTGAAAGGAAGAGTGGAAAATGGTGGAATTGCTCATGGCTTCTCTGGTAAGATGGTGTTTGCATTTCTAGAAATCTCAACATCACCTTAAAGAACTGCAACTCTTCAGTTAAGCCTTCCCCCAAAAGTGCACCAAAATACACCATGCATTTTAAAAAAAAAATGCAAAGTGATCACCATATGCCTTTCAAAATACTGAAGGAAGTGTCCATGAATTAATCTGAGAGTGGAGATGTGAGAAAAAGGAACTTGATTTCTGCATATGTTTTCTTTTTAATGCACCACAAACAAAAATATTTTTCCCCTCTTTCAATAAACTTCTGCAGGGCTGGTTCAATTATTTTTTTTTTCCCCTGGAAAGAAGGATTATCTAAATCAAAATACATCTGCAGAGAAAGATACTTTACTTTTCCTATGAAAATGAGGGGTTTTTCCTTAGAAAGCATTTTATCTTTCTTTTTGCCAAACTTTATAAAGAAACAAATTCAAACAAACTTAACTTGCATTTCATATTACATACAATAAATACATAGAAATTCCAGATATAGGCAGTGAGGTACCTGCAAAATTCTGGTAAGGCAAACTTTTGGCAGATAACAATGGATGATACATCAACTTCTTTTAGTACCGCTAAATTGACTTTGTCAATCTTCAGCACGTTTGCTACTGTCTTTATACACAACCTTGGAGAATGTTTTGTTTCAGTGGCATTATCACAGCTTTTACAGCAACCATGGTTCATTTTTCTTTATTCTACACTACTACTCTCCATACAAATGCTGCCTCTTTCCATTTATCAATTGCTACTATTAGAATGCACTGATGACAGCAGTAGCATTACCCTCTACATTCTTATCCTCTATATTTTTTTCTTGCTGAGAGATTACTTTCATTTATTTTCATTGCCTATGAACAGCAGCTATACAGTATCAAGTATTTCCTTGGCTTTTAAGAGCATCTACCTCCTGGAAAAAGAGTAAATTCTATTTGTAGATGGATTGATTTTAGAGATAGCTATAATAATAATAAGCAATCCCTGATACCCGGTACCATCAATGAATAAATTTTGGCCCTCTATTATTTACTAATGGATGAAGCATCAGATTAATAAGATCTTATCAGTTTCTTGCCACTAACTTATTTAATATATTTTAATTCCTTGAATTCTACTTAATATTTGTGATACTCAAATATTGTCCTTCAATTACTTATGTTGTCTACTTATATTTCCACTATGTTTAAACTTTAGTCAAATTTTTAAATGTTTCATATTTTCTTTCATTGTAATAATAGTACTGCAGCAAACTGATTCCCACTACGGTTAGAATCTCAATTTGTAATTTGTAATATATTTGGTCTTATTTTCTCAGCAATCTCTTTAGTTTTTATTGCTATCTTTTACTAAGTTTTAAAGAAATTAAAATCTTGAAAATACTCTCATTCAAAGCTGTACTTGAGATCTGCTCTGTAGAATATATAAAAACACAGGAGCAAACTTTATAAAAAGAGGTCTGTCTATTCACAGAATCACAGCACGGTG